>JACEGR010003535.1:0-103113 GCA_014170235.1 Listronotus bonariensis | reverse complement strand
CACTTTGAACATGTTTATAGAAACTTTTCTATATAATAAATTTTCTCATCAAGCGGAATTATTTTATGAAAAGGCACTTTTTTATAAAGTTAATCGTTAGAGAGTTTTCCATTTGGTAAGAACTTCCGAAAACACACTGTACAGGGTGGCTCGAATTCGACGCTCATCATTGGGATTTCGGAAACCGTAAGAGATACAGGATCGGTTAAATGGAGGCAAAGTTGCGGAATTTGATGCTCAATAAAATGCCGTTTTGCGTTTTAAAAAATTCCGAGTACTTCCGAAGATATTCGAAAAAACCGGAATTTTCAATTTTGGTTTCTATTGTTTCCTGGCTATATTTGTTAAGATAACTCAAAATGAAAAACACATTTTCATGGCCACTTTTTCTGCTCTATAATTCAGTGTGATTAAATATTGAATCTGACGTTTCGGCTTCTGGCGACCATCATCAACTTAATTTTTTAAATACGGACCTGATATTTTTTCAATTTAATTAAATCCTTTCATCACTCTTAAAACACTATATATCGCCACTTTGATATTTGCCGACGTTTCGTACAGAAAACTCCATCACCAGAATATTACATATTTATTTTACCATAATACGGCCCTGAACTACATTTTTAGGTAAGAAGGTAAAAAAGAATAAACTTATTACATATTCGTAATGTTTTTATTGCAACTCATTGATATTTAACAGCGGAAATTAATTTATTAACCGAAAATTTCATGAGTATTAGACATAAGATACAAAAAAGTAGACAACAAATCAGCTTACATAAACAATTTATAATACTATCTTGATGCCCATATTAAAAATAAACAAAATTTAATCACTATTATAAATGTTCAAAGAGATAACCTTCTGCCTCGATGCATTTTCTTGCTTTGCTTTGTATTGTTAATACAGCTCGATTAATTGTTCTGGCAGGAATGGCAGCGACTTTCCTTATCAAATTTTGTCGTAGTACTTGAAGGTCGTGAGGTACATTTTTAAATAAACGGTTTTTAAGATATCCCCAAATAAAATAATCAAGGGGACTAAGATCTGGGCTCCTAGCGGGCCATCTCACAAAACCGTTGTTTCCTATCCATTTATTAGGAAATATATGGTTAAGGAATTGAGCTACTTCCCTTCCATTGTGGGCAGGAGCTCCTTCTTGCTGCCACCATATTTCTTGCAATACTGCCAAAGGTTGATTGTCTAGGGCGTCTAAGACATCATTTCTAATCAAATTTAGATATCGTTCGGAAGTTAAGGTCTCTTCGTAAACGAAAGGTCCAATAATTTTGTTCCTCCACATACCAATCCATACATTGAATGAAGTTCTCCCTTGAATTCGTACCTGCTGGTTTATTCTTGGATTATCAATAGACCAATAATGTTCATTGTTTCTATTGAATAATCCGCTAGTTGAGAAGCTGCATTCGTCCGTCCATATTATATTATTAAGAAAATCTACATTTTCTTCTATTTTTTGAACCAACCAGTTACAAAACTCCAGGCGCCTTTCATTATCTCCTGGCCTGAGTGCTTGACTAACGTGAATTTTGAATGGTTTGTAGCGATGATAATGTAAAGTATTTTGTATACGTTTTCTGGGTTTGTTTAGTTCACTAGCAAACTGTCTAGTTGATTTCCTGGGGTTGTTCTCAACCTTAAATAGAAAAAACGGCTATAATGAGGCTGCAGTCTTTCCGGATACAATTCCATATACTGTTGACTTGCTACTCGAGAATTTCGATTGCAACCATAATAGATTTTTATCATATCGCGCATTTCGAAAGAAGGAAATGCCATTTTGCTGTTAAAAAGAGCCAAGAATATTATTGATCCTGCCACCTGTCAAAACTTTTGCAATAAAATAAATGGCGCGGCGCGTTGGCACAGCCACCTTATAAAATACAAAGCAAAGCAAGAAAATGCATCGAGGCAGAAGGTTATGTCTTTGAACACTTACATATAATAGTAATTAAATTATTTTTATTTTTAATATGGGTATCCAGAGTATTACAAATTGTTTATGTAAGCTGATTTGTTGTCTATTTTTTTTATCTTATGTCTAATACTCATGAAATTTTCGGTTAATAAATTAATTTCCGCTGTTAAATATCAATGAGTTGCAATAAAAACATTACGAATATGTAATAAGTTTATTCTTTTTTTACCTTCTTACCTAAAAATGTAGTTCAGGGCCGTATTATGGTAAAATAAATATGTAATATTCTGGTGATGGAGTTTTCTGTACGAAACGTCGGCAAATATCAAAGTGGCGATATATAGTGTTTTAAGAGTGATGAAAGGATTTAATTAAATTGAAAAAAATATCAGGTCCGTATTTAAAAAAATTAAGTTGATGATGGTCGCCAGAAGCCGAAACGTCAGATTCAATATTTAATCACACTGAATTATAGAGCAGAAAAAGTGGCCATGAAAATGTGTTTTTCATTTTGAGTTATCTTAACAAATATAGCCAGGAAACAATAAAAACCAAAATTGAAAATTCCGGTTTTTTTCGAATATCTTCGGAAGTACTCGGAATTTTTTAAAACGCAAAACGGCATTTTATTGAGCATCAAATTCCGCAACTTTGCCTCCATTTAACCGATCCTGTATCTCTTACGGTTTCCGAAATCCCAATGATGAGCGTCGAATTCGAGCCACCCTGTACAGTTAACTTATGGGATTGCCACACTAGCCTGACGGCTCGTACTGCTAAACCCCTCATTTGTAAGACAGTGTCAGTTTAAGTTCTTGTTATATAAAAAAATTTTTTTTATTTTCCAAAGTAATCAAATAATCCTTTTTATTTACAAATAGTTGTTAAATATTTTAATTTATATTTAATTGCAGGTCATTTTATATTTTTTACATTTATTGCTATTTTATTTCAAGAAGGTTATTATTTTTTTTTAATTAAATGTAAGTTAATGGTTTGCCTCGTTTCACACATAAATATACATAATTTTCCGCAGCTTCTCTTTGTCGTGCTTCATCGTGCCCTACTTTTTATTATTTCTTAAATTAAAAATTTTAATTAAGAGCCATATTTTTACTAAACATTAGCGTAAGTAGAGTCGCTACATTTTCTTTATGCATAAAAACTAATTTAAAAAAATATAACTGGCCTTTTTTCCAAATAAAACCATAATTTACTACCTATTTTTAAAAAACTTTTAAAGTATCTAGATAAGTCTTGCCAATAACTAATTTTCGTCAGTGTAATTCGTAAAATGCGTAACTCCATTTTTAGAAATTTTAAAGAAGTATTTTTAAAGTAAAATTTTACATATTGTGTAGTAGCATATAGTAACAAAATCATTCAATATAAAAAATATAATATTTTTTATATAAAATATTTTTTAAATTAATGCTACCACACTGTTCTGCTTTAAAAAATGCACCTCTAAATTTTCTAAAAATGGAGTTACGCACTTTACGAATTACACTGACGATGACGTTTTAAAATAATTTAAAATATAAAATATAGTTAATATGTTTTAAATAATTTTTTAAAAGGTTGTAAAAGAAACAGCTTAGGCTGTTATATTTTTGAGTTAAATGAAAAATTGGCTCGACCAACGGTTTAAATTTCATTGTATTATTTTTTCAGAAGAAGCAGAAATCTGTGTGTATTATATGCTCTTGAAAATTTAAAAACGATGTGAGGTCATGACAATTACAATGTTCTTTATTGATATTGGGCATAGCTTTACACATTTAATTTATAGTTTGGCATATTATTTTACACAAAACAATTGAAATAACGTTAAAGCTAGCTATAGATGGTGCCTCTTTTGTGCGTCAACGCATGCAGCATTTCATATAACAGCGCATGCAAGTAGAGGGACAAAACATCTGCCTTCTTTATTTTACAACATACCTTTTACACTGTAAATTAATATCGGTGCGTTTTACATGGCGCAAAATGAAAGTTTTAAAGTTTGGAGGTTTTTGGGCGGCATTTTTCGTAAATGCAATAATAAAACAACGCACACGTAATTGTTGGATACGAAAATTTTTGAAAAAGAAGTACAGCTATTTTTATGGATAAAGTGCTCCTAAATGGTGGTTGTTTTTTTGAAAACTTTACTAGAATGTCATCAACGGATTTTGAACAACTCTTATTAATGGTGGGACCAATTAATTAGAAAAAATAATACAATTATGAGGGATGCTATTTTAGAAAAAATAAGCCTGACAATTTGTTTAAGATTTTTAGCATCGGAGAATTCATATAGGAGTTTGATGTGAAGATTTGACAAATAATTATTAGTATTGAAAAAATATTATACAGGGGGAGTACCAAAAATTTGTATTAAATTTCTTATCACTATTCAACGGATTTTGATGCGGTTTTTTTAAGGATAGAGTGATTCAAGGGGAAGGTTTATATGTATATATTAATATCTAAAATATTCACGGTATTGGAAAGGGAAATTGTTTTACTCCGAATTAAACGCGTGCGATGTCGCGAGCAAAAGCTAGTATTTAAATAAATTGGGGATTATTTTACTAAACAGTTTAACATTAGGGGCCATACAACATTATTCTATGAACAACTTAATTTTAGTCCTTCAGCCATGGTAAATTTTACAATTTTTGTTTAAATTACAATAATTATTTGCTAAACTTATAACATATATACAAAATATAATCCTGTTTGACACAAAAAAAAATCTATGTTAAGGTAACGCTTAGACTAAAATTATTTAACAGTAATTAAAAATATCAAAATATATGGAACTAATTAACATTATGCAGATTGACAATTTTTTCAAATATAGTTTCTATAGGGAATCTATATCTTGTAGGTCTGTTTTCCCTAGTTCTGCAAAGAGGTTCCATTTTTTCGATATTGTGTGTTTTCATTGCAAATTTTGTGTTAAGTAATTGTATTCTGTCATGTATTGGTTGTATGTGTGTTTTTTGATTCAGAAGCTCATTACTTGGATTGTGTAAATTATTCTGTGGGTGTCTCATTTTGGTTATGGTTCGTATAGAGGAAGTTTCTGCAAGTGATATGTTTTTGACTGCTGGCCCTCTAAGATTTAAAAATAGTGTGTGTCCATATTCCAAGATTGGTCTACATATTGATTTGTATATTTTTGTCGCTGTTCTTATGGTTATTCCTTCATTCTTGTAAGTTATAGCTCGAAAGTATTTAGCTCGACCAATTGTTGTACTTTTAATAGTTTTGGTATGTTGGTTAAAGGTTAGCTTGGCATCTAACTCTATGCCGAGATATTCTGCAGTTGGTTTTGGTCTGATCGGTCGGTTAAAGACGCGAATTTGAGGTGAATTAGGTTTGAGAGAGTGGTTAAACAGAATAAACTGTGATTTAAGTGGATTGGGAATCAGGCGCCATTTCTTAAACCATTTTTCTACATCATCTGTCAATAACTGAAGGTCATTTGGGGCTGTGGAGCTTGTTTTGGCATGAGTTATGTCACACCCTGTCCACATAACATGCTGACGACATTATTTTTCTATTCTAATTCCTATTATTGTAATATGCTTTATCATCAGTTCCCAGTCGTCACGTCGCCATCGAACCCTTGTATTAGAGTTAGTCAGAGTTTAGATTTTAGCTTTAACATATGTATTAGTAACAAGTATAATTTTTGTAATTTTAATTTAATAAAAGTATTTTTTAAAAAGATAATTCCTGGTTGCCATTAGTTAACTCATGGGTTACCAAAGCTGTGTCATCTGCGAATTGGAGGACATATTTGCTTTTATTTATCCCTTCGATGGATTCCGTTATGTCATAGCCATAAATATTATAGAGGAGAGGTGATAACGGTGAGCCTTGGGGGACACCCTGCTCTGGTGTAAATTCTTGGGACTTTTGAGAATTAATTCTTAGACTTAATTTTCTGTTCTTTAAAAATTGTTCAATAATATTGATAAGGTATCTAGGAACTTGAAGAAGGTGTAGTTTATATAATAGACCCTTGTGCCATACGCTATCAAACGCTTTTTCTATACCCATAAATAGTGCAGCAGTTTTTAAGTTTTCAAGTTTCGCTGTCTCAATATTTGAGGTTAGAATTGTTAATGGATGTACAGTTGATGCTTCATCTGTAAAGCTCCGAATTGATGTTTTGGTATTTTATTATGTGTTATACTATGTAGTCTACTGCGTATAAGTTTTTCATATATTTTTCCTATAACTGGCAATAGAGTAATTGGACGGTAATTTTTTGGAATTCTGTGATCGCTTTTGGGTTTAGGAATGTTAATTATTATCCCTTTTCTCCATAAATCTAAAAAGGTGTTTTCTTGTAGACAATATTCCAAAAATCTGAATTTTTGTTTTCGTCTATTGCCTCTGCATGTCGATGAGAAAAAATTGATTTTGTCTTATGTAATGTAAACAACGATATGGCAGCAAATTTGAAAAATTTGGATTAAACTTCGAAAAGTTATATTACATCCTAAAGTATTGATAAGAATTAAAAAAACGTATATGAAATCTTAATTTAATCCCAAAAACTAAGTTTGCAATTAAACTTATGTTTATGGACTATTCGGCCGTTGTCGTATTTTTGTTTTCTTGACGTTTCACCAGCGCGAGTGGTTGGCATCTCCTGAAAAATCCTAGTAGACTACGAGGAGCCAGAATTTATAGGCAGCTTGGGTGGGCGAGGCTTTTTCCGGTTGGTCGGCGTTGCGCAGTTGTTGTTTGTGTTGTGGTGGTATTTTTGTGGTTTTTGTAATAAATTGACTTATTAATTTAGACTTATTACATATTTAAACTTTTAATTATTAATAAAATATTTTTAAACGGCTTGATTCACTCTCCTAAATCTGCACGCCTAAAACTTTTTAGATTGTATCGGACATGCAGAAGCGATTGTCAGAAAAAATGGGATTTTCTTTTAATAAAAAAATGCATGTATGTTGCAGACTTTTTGTTCTATATAGGTGTTATAATTTTAAAATACTAATGTTATTTAAAATGGCATGTTTGTTATAGATTTTTAAATTGACATCCCATTTTGTAGTTTTAATTACCAAATTTAACATTCCATCCGCTTTAAAACATTTACAATTTTAGAGTTACGTGATTTTTCAGGTCCTAGAATTATAAAGACTGTCTACGGATGGGGTTTACAAGAGGACAAATGAGCCAAAAATGTTATTTCTGAAAAAAAACATTCTTTATAAAAATTTTGGCTTCTAGAAAAATATGATTAATAAAGAGAAAAAGTTAATTTTGTATACAACTTGACAAACATGATTTTTCTTTAGGAATAAATTACGTTCATTTTACGTTTAATTTTTAAATAAAATTTTTATTATAAAATTTATTTAAAATAATGTGTGTAATCAATAAAAATAATAACACAAAGTTTTACTAAACTCCATAATTTGGCGAAAACGCCTTGATAACACTCTTTTTGAGCTGAAGAATTATGTTGTGTAAGAATTTGAAAAGGGCAGGTGTTTAAAAAGAAAATGATGAGAGTTTTTAGGTCATTTTATTTGAAAAATTCAAAATACTAATTAATTTTTGATAACTCCAAAATCAGTGTCATAAAACTTTTTGATACACCTGTAATGAATAAAGTCATTCAAAATGCTATTTTTAATAATATTTTACCTAAATATAAAAAGTAAAGGTAGTTTACTCTTGGAGAAAATCAGGTTTTTCAAGTTTTTGCTTACCCTGTATAAAAAGAAATCAACATTTTCTTTTCGTGAATGATATTTTTACAAGGTGAAGTTTTTATAAAGCATGATTTTTTTAGAAAAATTAAATTTTTGGTTAATTTGTCCTACTTGTAAACCCTATCCGTGAAAAGTCTTTATATTAAATAATAATTTATGATATACAATATACAATGTGTCTACTTAGGTCCGTATCATATGGAAAACTGTTTTTATTATTAATTTAGGAAAAATAGTTTTTCTTTATTAAATTAAATAAAAATACCTTTTAAATATGCAAGCTTCAAAAATTTTTGTTGATATTTTTTTATACAATAACGGTAAAAATTTAAGTTTCTATGTAAGGGAAGCTTTAGAACTGCCAAAACGGCGAAAATCAATACAAACGCTCTTTACCGCAGAAATTTTCTTAATAAAAGCTGTTTCTTTCAAATAAACCAGTTTGCATATTCGCATTTTTAATCTTCAACATCTTATCTTCTTAAAAATTGTCGATAATGTGAAAAAAAACCTACTTTCCTCCTAAGCAGGTTTCATATTTTTTAAGATGCCTTGTATATGTATACCACTAAAAAAATATTATCTGATGATTACATTAATTGAGGATTTAGACCATGCAAAACTTTATAAATACAAAAAACTTATTTTTAGTTTTATTTTATCTTAAAAAATGTATGAATGTAAACTTTGGATTTTAGGTTGAGCATACCGAACAAGTATTTGAAGAAAGATCGCGTCATACAGAAACTGAAGTACCATCGGTTAAAATATCTTTAAGTAGTGATATTGAAAAAGTCCAGGGACACGACCTAGTATTAGCAAGATGGATTCCTTAAAAGTAGTTGCAAGTACGGAATCTGCATCAAGTTCTGATGCAAGCTCATGTCCATCTCCTACAGGGTAAGAGGTTTTCGTTTGTTTAAATTTAAATTGCTTAAATTTACTCAATAAATTACAAAACTAGGGTCATTTTTTTTTATCTGTATGGCAGTCCGCGAAGGTTTAGATAAAGTTTAAGTACAAGGTACCGTAGATGTCAAACTATTAAATGTTGAATTTACCTTATCCCAAATATCTGCTTAGTACCGAAACATGCAAGATATGCCATTTCACGGCACCTTTTAGATAACGCTGTTTTTATATTTAAAAAACCAAAATGTATTGCTATTACTAAAAGGAATCTGAGTATAATTTGACCATTAATCATAACAAAACAATTAGGTGTGTATTTATTTAGATTACCCATTTGATAATCAACCTAAATTAATTCATATACTTTTAAAGGCTATATAAGATTATATAGACAAGGTTTTGCATTCCTTATAATACTAATAAAAAAATAGAGCTAGAGAAAACCTCGGTAAAATATTTTTCTTTAGCATTTTGAAATGCCTTGTATTTAGACTCAAGCTGAATTTATAAATTGACGTTTCTGTTTCCGTTTGCCATTTAACATTTCGGTTTTTATTATAATATATGAAAACGGTAAACAAAAAATATAAATTGACAAATGGAAAGTTGCTGTTTTATCTTCTAACTGAAAACGTCAAACGGAAAACGGCAACAGAAAGGTCAATTTATAAATCCAGCTTTAAAACAGAAAAAAAAATGCTAGCTGCGCATTTTAGGCTTTTTGTATAATATAACCAAAGTTAACATCCCCAAAGGTGTGTTGTAACTGTTTCAGTTACCAGACGTAAGCTTCAGGCAATTAGCGAGCGGGTCGGGGCGTTAGCACGGCATGGACGGATTAGAACACGTTGTAATAATTTGAATCTTTGCCTAAGGGAACGGACAAATTCAAGAGCGCGTGAGCAAGCGATTTTCGCGTGGCGAAGGCTGCGGGCGTTGTCATATAAATTTTTATGTGACTTGGACATGCACCCGTTGCTCTTGGCGGGATGGGATCTGTTACTCCAGTTATGGTTTATTACAAAATTTATGAGGATAAATATTGAACGACAAATACACGAAGTTTGCGGGACAGCTCATCGGGTTGTAGCTGTGCATTTCTGATTTAACCAGCACCCTTGCCGTGCTGATGTCTACCTACTTTTCCATCCAGCTAGCTGTTTGCAAGAAGCTTAAAACAGTTCCCATTATTTACGCTTGCAAATGGCTTAAAAATATCTTACATGTTTAGGTCCAATATAAAGCCATCTATGACAGCATTTAGCAGCGCATATTGAATCATTTATAAGTAGTGTTAATTTATTCGCATCTAGGTAGAAGAAAAGGTCCCCTGATCTAACCAACGCTACATTTTTCCTCATGGGCTTTAATGCCGACACAACCACTGATCTGGATTGATTGCCAATGTTATCACCTGCGCGAAACAAAAGTTACACTTCATGGGCCAAAAAATGTGTTTATGAGCTTGGATACCAGTCATCCCGAGACGTGGATGCGCAGGCGTTAAACAGACTATTTGCATTATCGGAAAGAATTTATTAACGTCTTGTCTGGGTTTTCCGTTCGAAGCATGTTTAAAGTAGGGTAGCTAAAGACTCTGTAAGAAAAGCACGCTGTGCCGATATTGTCTTCTGCCATAGCTTTTAAGTACGCCTGTTCGTACACACCACGATTTTTGTTTAAATCTTTGGACAATTCACGAAGACCAAAAGCTTAAATATTAACGTGCCGTGGGTGTCTTAAGTAAGAGAAAGTTTGTTAATACGGGACTTAAATACTTGAAGATTTGGGGAGGAAAGAAAGACCTCCGCGGGCAGCAAATTTCACATTCTAGAAACTCTAGGGATAAAAAAACGAACAAAGTGGGAAATTTGGGGCCTGTCCAGTTGGACCGTATAGGGATGCATACGCACGGCAACACGAGTTTCTCTGTTGGGAACCGTGAGTGGAGAAACTATACTGGACAATTCTTCAGAGCAGAAGCCTTAAAAGTAACTATAAAAAAGCGATAAATCCCCCACAACCCGACGATGGGCATTTATTGGTTTTTAGCCTTAATAAAAATTAAAATGTTGAACAAAATACCTTTTACAATTTATAAAAATATTTTTTTACCTAAAAATGTCAAGAGAAATAAATAAATTAATATCCACCCAAATGTATAAACATTCATGTTGTTCTGTTTACCATATTGACAGATAGAAACTAGACCATACGTAGGTGCTGTAAAAAGTGAAAACAAAAATATATTTTCAGATACAAATTTAAAAAATATGTTTTAATGGATATTTTAATATAAGTCATAAGGAACCCCCTAAAAAGGTTTTTAAAGTGTTATTATCATGAAGTGTATTTCATCACTGGCCGAGGGACTATAACGCAAACATGAGTTTATTAAATTTACAGGTCAGTTGTGACGGCCCGCCTTGTTAACATCTCCCCTATACTGGACTTCCGACGAGATTCCGTGGCCGCAACCACTTCGGACGATGCGGATTTGCTGACTTTGCCGGTGCCACCCGATTTTGCCGACAGCAGGAGATCAAGCCGTATTCCACAGGGGTAAGTTAAATTTGCTTAGAAAGGTTAAATTAATCTAAAAAATAAATGTTCGTTTATTTAAGTCAGGCACCTCTTTATGCTCCAATATTTGTTTTATAGTAGGTATATTACCAAATTTAAATATTTACTGTTACGAAGCCAGAAATTTAAATACCATAAATTATTTAAAACAAATATTTGCTTTTTTTTCAAAATATATTTATTTCTTTAATATTTTTACTGTTTACCGATAATGTGATCCTACATGAATTTTTTTTATTTTTACTATTTTTAAAAGACAAATCGCAATTAATAGTACCTTAATTCTTTTTAATATACAGTGTGTCCCAGGATAGGTGTTACAAGAGGACAAATGGACCAAAAATTTTAGAATCTTTAAACGTTTTTTTTTTTGGAAAAACTGGTCGCATAGTCCAAAACTAATAAATACAAAATTTTATTTCGATTGGTAATATACAGGGAAAGTTATAACAAAAAATATGAAAAATGACCAAGAGTAAAAACCCTTTATTTTGAAAAATACCCTGTATATTACGTCACCATTAAAAGGTCTTTCAGAAAGCTTTACAAAAATACCACATTTGATATATCTACCTTTAAGAGTTTTGGAAATATGACCATTCAGTCTCAGCTTAGTGCCGTTGTAAGGGAAACGGGGAACTACTATTTTTCAGATTTAGGTGGTCATATTTCGAAAACTATTAAAGACTTTTTAATGGTGACATATTATACCGAGTGTTCCATTTAAAAATATTGGCCTCTTTATTTTTCCTAACTTTCTGATATTCATTTGTTTCTTCTGTTATGCTCAGAATATTAAAGGTAAAAAAGTAAGAAACTTTTATGCAAAACGTATTTAACTGTAAGTGGCAAAATATAAATAAAAACACTGTACATTTTTAATTGGCTGGGAATTTACAAGACAACCGTATCAGTTAAAAGGCCGTTTTGCAAGACCCCTTGAAGTGCAAGGGCGTGGACGAAGACTTACTTTCCCACGCTTGCGGCCACTAAGGAACTGCTATTGTCCTGAAAATTATTAACTAGTTTGTTATAGCTTTCCTTGATTCTATTACCTACAATAAATAGGTTACTACACTGGCAAACGCATTTTCAGCTCTGCGTTGTCTGCTAGGTTTTTTTAATAGACATCCTGTATAAATTATTATTTATTATCTGTACGTATTAAAATGCTTTTGTTTGTTTTAAAGGAAAAGGGACAAGAAAATTAAAACGAAAGTACAAAATTTGTATAAGCAATCAAGGCTAATTTTTTAGTAATTGCACAATAGTCAGGTAGATAGAGTAAAGATAAAAAATGTAAGTGGTATAAAGCTTATAGTAGGGGAGGTAGCGTCATGTTTTTCATTTCAATTTTATTATATTTTTTGTAGCAGAAGAATAGTGTTAGATAGTCAGCAAAATGAGCGTCAGTTGCCACTCCTGCGGTGGAGTCAACGGTGCCAGCATACAAAAGTAGTTTAAATTAGTAAAATTTGACTTTAAGTATTTTAATAACCTGTCAAAATTTATAATACAGCTCTTTAGATGATTTTAAACTAAAAAATAATCGTCAGCTGTATTGAATATGGGGCATCAAACGTCAGTCACGTATACAGAGTGTCCTACCAGGAACTGCCGCGATCGAAAAGTACGCTTTGAAAATTTTTAAGAATTTGGTAACATTATAAAGTCAGTGGAAGACATACAACTAAAATATTTTGACAACTCCACTACTTCCGGGTATACCTTATTTTAAATAGAACACTTTACATAATATTAATTTTTTAGATTCTGCGTAAAATTCTAAACATAATTTATAAATAATGTTTTATACCTCCTTCCATTTTTGACTTATTTGAAATTTGATGTCAAAAATGACGTTTGCAAGCCATTAAATTCTTTTTTATTTTTTTTTATTATTTTTTTAAACCTAACTTAACTTTTAATTCTAAACAAATTTTCCAAATAATATTTTGTTCTTAATTTAAAAACAAAGGCGGTTTTCTCTTATACTAAATAAATTTGCATCTACCTCTTATACGCTAGGATCTATTTAAACTTTGATTAGTGTTTTGTAAGTTTGTGCATATGCAGGAATTTTTATCAAAAATACATTTTTTGAGAAATACGAAATAAAAAACTTTTTCATATGACCCAACAGTTATGGCGGTCATTGTATACGTAAGTGACGTATGATCCCCATATTCAATACATCTGACGATTATATTTTAGTTTAAAATGATCTAAAAGCTGTCTCATAAATTTTGACATGATATGAAAAAACCCTTTTTTTTTTAACAAATTTTATGTGCTGCTATCTCTAACTCAACCGCTACTTGGGCAGCTGACGCTCGCAGCTCTTAGATATAAGAGAAAAACTGTATCGGTATAAAATAATTTTTTAAGTCTAGCGCTACCTCCCCTACTATTATCATAGGCTTCTGGTCAGACCGGTTTTAAATGAATGTTTATTTATTGCCTATTTTAAGATAGGCTATAAATTAAAAATAATAATTTCTAATAATTTCCCTTATTATGAAATAGACCAATTAAACATCACCACTTTTTCGAATAATTTTATCAGATAGGTGATTAAATCACTAGTAAAGTCAACTCTATATTCAGTAAAATTCTTTGTTGTTGGCTTTGATGTACGTTTTTCAAAAAATAATCTAGCTTTATACCACTCGACCTTCAAATTTAAATCGAACTATCCAAATATGTTTTGCAAGATTGTCGTTGGAAAATAATTTTATGAAGAATTAAACAAAAAACCCGCTTTGTGCTCTCGTGTTTTTATGAAATTATTTTGTATTCAACTATTTTTCACGCAGAATTGTGCTCAAAATACGTTGGATATTTTTTTCATTAAATTTATAGGTCTCTAATATATGATAATTGCATGATATTATTATAAAAATATATTAAAAAGTGTGATATTTTAAAGTAAACTACCAAAATTATACTCCTTTCAAATTGTGTGTACAATAGGGTGCTCATCTTTATAGGCGTGATTTTTTTTAACCGGGCCACCCTGTAAAAATCTTCCTTTATAATAAAAATTAAACCTACAAAAATTCAACTTAATCCGACCAAAGGAACACGTGCCGCAAGCAGGTCAAAATATTAGGTATAGGTCGGTATAAACAGAATATTATGTTATTATTTTCTGGACTGACAGACTTGCCATATGAGTGGAGGAGTGGAGCTAATGCTTGAAGTGCCTCCTTTGCAACATTCAACCTGTAAGGAACAGTCCTTGGCAGTTTATGAAACTCTAATTAATTGCAATTTAGAAAATAAAAGTATTGGTTTATGTTGTAACACCACAGCCTCTAATTTAGGGTCTTTAAATAGTGTATTTTTAATATTGTAACAAAAATTAGAAAGATATTTTATATTTTTCTTAACACCATATTTTCGAAATAGCTTTTTAAAGTTTAATTGATGTAAAAATGCCCTCAACATTCGGCAATAATGTTGTTTTCTTTAAACTTTTTAAAGAACATTGGTCTAAAATAGAAAAACTTATTTTGCCTATTTCCAGGTCAAAATAATTAAACAACTTTCGGAATCTCAAAAGCCAAAATTGTTAATATAACAACTTCATTTCTAGCAATTCATTACACTTGAGGAAATTACAAACATTTTTATTTGCCTTCCAAATTGTTTTTTAAGAAATAACCTTCAAATTTAACATTTTATCGGCCTACCTCATTTCATCATGCGCGTTGGATGTGAAAAGCCATATAACACTTAAAAATACTTTTATTTTAAGATCAATTTAAACTAGCACAAAAGAAAATATTAGCTATTACGGACATATGCCTGTGTTTCGTAATTATTTATATAAAAAGATATTACCGGTTCTTCGGCAAAAAAGGTGATCTCCTGTTTTGAAAGGATTTAAAAAAATAAAAAAAAACATAAACAACAGTATATCTTTAGCTGCATGAGGTAAAATAAAAAATCATTTGTGGTATATAAATACTAAAAATGTTTCCTTAGTATTCTTAGAATAAAATATTTAGATTGATGTTAAGAAGGAAATGGTAAGGACTGTAAACAAGACGGCGTCAGATAAAAAGGGCATCATACGAGTAATAGTTGGAGAATTGGATCAAAAAAAACTTAGTATATTTTTTTTTTTTAATTTAATTTTTCCACAGAATTTTGGTAACGCGATCCAACAACTTGGAATAATTAAGAAAGTTGCAGCAAGTATTTTAAAATTATCAACAATCTTGACCAATTTTGACGTAATTTAAACAGCTAAAAGAGGGATGAAGCTAATTAATGAGTATAATAAAATGTTAGCGCAGGACCAGGAGCGAAAGTAATTTGTAGTTTAAGTTGTTAGGCATTACGAAATATGTTTCCTAGATGTTAAAAAAGAAAAAAATATTGCCGGTTATAGGCGCGTTTTAAGTAAACTTTAATTTATACTTAAGTGGACCTGACATATTTTAAGATGACCTAATTTACATTGTTTTTTAAATATTTTCAAAATTTGTAAAAGTAAATGTTTTATTGAATAAAAGATTTCTTGATTTAAATGTGCTTTAAGGCTAACAAAGTTATAATTTCTAACATATTTTTACATTAAAAAAAACTACGATGACGATGGTGGCTTAAAGACGAAACTACGGTTCTGAATGTAATCATGACATTTTCCAAAAGAGAAAAATTGCAATAATATCGTGATATTTATTGAAAAGGTTTTCTTTAAATGATAAAAGAGAAGAGAAACTGTGTCGATTTTTTCTTTCATAATTCCAAAACTGCTTAAATTTTTTTAACTTTTTAAACGAAAATTTAACCAAGCCTGTATCTTGTACCGTTTCCAAGAAACTAATGATGGGTCTAAAATTTGTAACAGCCTTATAGATTTTACTTAATAAACATATTTTTTTGCGGCCAACGTAAGATAAAAATTAGATCTTTAGAGATTGTTTTGATTGCAACATGTTGCTAATTAAAATAATATTAAAATATTTGAACTTTACACAACACAACTTTAAATAAAATGTTGCATAACCTATTTAATGAGGAATCTTTAACGACGTAAATAACCAGAATATCAATGACCTACGACCTTTTATAATATCTAGCATAAAGTTGTTTTTGTTAAAGAATAACTTATTTATTTAGGTTAAAAATATCTAACAGTAGTGACAAATGTCTGTTTGGAAATATGATATTATTGCGAGCAGTAAGTTATTCGGGTGTTTTTTTAATGTTTTTTTTCTTTTGTTTTATTAACTTTATTTAAAGCATTGTGTGTTAATTAGTTATTTTTATTTGTAGTTTTATAGTTTTTTTTATTATTATTTTTTTATTCAATTTTATCTTGAAAGCAGTGGCAAACTTGTCATAAAAACGTCGATTTTTAATTTTTTAGTTACGTGTTTTAATTTTTTTTTTTTGGTGTGTAACCAAATAAATATCATCATTTAGAATAATACTAAACCAACCATCATGAATTTATTATATGTTCTCTAAAAAACCCTTATTCGAAATACAGCCTATGTGGTACCAAAATATTTGAAATAAAATGCTCTTTTACGATATGCCAACGAGATACTCTCGTTCCATTTTAAAAAAGGAGTTATGACCATAAATAGGATTTTAAAAACTTTGACTCCGCCCTAAGAAGTCGTAAAGAACAAAAGATATTTAAGTTTATTTTTTTATAGTTACTTGACCTAAAATATACCTACATAACCCTCATGATTAAAATTAAAAAAAAATTGTTCAGCGATGGTGTCTTAAATGACAAAAGAAATTAAAAAATAAAAAAGTTTTCGATATGGTTCAACAATTCTGGTGGTCAGTGTATATTAGGGTGGATAAACAATTTTTTTCTGAATTCTAGAAAGGCTTAGCGGTAAAAAGGTGCTAAATATTGTAATTAGTTTATATATAAAGTTTTATTATATTATTTAAAGTTTCACTGCCTCCGAATTGCAATCAAACTTTTAAAAAATGTATATTTTTGACGTCACGTTTTTAATACGTTATTTATATCAGATGTTATACGTAATAGTGTTTAGTATCCATAAATATTACCACTTCTGCTTGTATAAAGAAGTAAAAGAGGTGGGGGTGCAGTGCTAGATGAGATAAATTGGTCGGTACAACAATAATTATCGGGCATAGGGTAGTAGAGTGGGGTTGTATGTTTTGCGCCATCAGAAAAATGGAAGGTACTCGAAAGAGTTGGAAATGCCACCCTTTTGGTAATTTATATAAATTAAAAGACAACATACTGTTACCCCATGAAGATATCATAAAATTTTATAAATGGACCCGACAGAAGTTAAAATATTATAGAAAAACTAAAAAAGAGCCAACATATAAAGAAATAAAGGCCATTATAGTTGCAAAGCTTAAAGAAATATAAGAAAATTATTTATTTCTACAGACACGCCCAAACTTATAAACGCAATATTGCAAGTATATTATTTAAAATAAAACAATTTTTCAACTCATCCAAAAATACCCAAAAACAAATTGGAAAAGTTTCGTCTTGACTGTAAAGTTAGTTTTAGTATTTTGGCTCAAACGTTTCAAGATTTTCTGAAATGTGTTACCCTTAAAATATTAAAAATACCTACAAAAGGACACAGCTTAATAACAGATCATTGAACCGCTAGGCAACTGATGATAGGTATTATACAGATGCTTGAAAAAAGGTTAAAAAGACCACCATTTCGGTGGATTATTTGTTAATTGCATATAAACGAATTAACCATATACAATTTAAGAACTTAAAATTCCCCAAAACCAAAAACTCTTTATCAACCTTTTCTTACGAACTTACCAAAGCTATCTACCAAAGATTTAGAAATTCAAAGTTCAGATTAAAAATACTTGTACAAAATAGTTAAAGCAGTTTCAACAGACATTTTTTCAAGAGAAAATTCTCATGGCCGATGGCTAAATCCCGTCGTTAAGTTTCAGCCTCTAAAAATATAATCACACTTTCAATGAAAATAGTCAAAGTTAATGCTCCAATGTGGTTTTTTTATAAAAACTAACTCCAGCTGTAAAGATGGTGTGCCACATTTGTTTAAGCAAATTGGGTTAAGCAGATATTTACCAAAAACTTTAAATACCATTATTGACCCAGTAATTTAGAGAAAAAGCTATTTTGGCACACCCGAATAACTTACTGCTCGCAATAATATCATATTTCCAAACAGACATTTGTGAAATAGCTACACGTCGAATTTTGAAAGCTAGACCGGCAACATCAAAATAATAACGCTCACTTCACTTACTAAACTTTAATGCATAAATTATGGCCTTTTAAACTTCCAAAAAATATAACCACCGGTATTAAAATCTCTTTAAGTGTTTATTAAAAAGAAAGAATAAGACGAAATAGAAATATTCCTTGGTATACACAAGCTGCAGAAAGAACACTCAAAGCTGTGACCACAACCTTAGTCATTTTACGTATTCCAACAAAGAGAAAAGGATTTATTAAAACCAAGATAGACTTTAGAAGAGCAATGCCAAAATTCAACAGCAAAATGGATTTTACGACGAACTTAATGCTTCATTTTAATGCTTATTACTTCATTTTATTTTTTGTAAAAAGTATTTGTGCTTTAATAAACACATAATTACTATTAATTTAGCACTACTATTCATATATATCGTTTAATACTGTTAGTTTGTATGTAATGCTCTTAGGCCTTATATAACATAATTTTTGTCAACTTTTACATCAATCCGGAGGTAGAAGATAAATTCCGATTGTTAATAATTTTTATAATCTTTTTACACTTATAATTTATCACATTTTTGTCACTAAGCTCGTTAAAAAAATTAAACGTTTTTTTTTCTGTCTATAAAAACCCTAGTGTATCTCAACCATATATTGTACTATTTATTTATACTAAGAAACAATACCCGGTATATTTACTTTTTTTTATTTAACACATTTTTTAAATAGTTTATTTTTTGACAAACTTGCCTTTAAGTTTTAGGCAAAAATTAGAAAATCTATACCAACTGTTTAATTTAATTTACAGCGAGGATGAACATACCGAAAAAATTCTTTTGGAAACAGCATCGACTTTAGTAACAATAGAAAAACTGCAACAGTCCAACGAAAAAACCGACAAAAAAGATGGTGACAAACAACGAAGAGACTCCAAATCGGATCAAGATGTCGAAAAAAGTACTATTGATGATGAGAAGGTAAAATTATAATAATATCCCCAATGGTGTAAAATTGATTCAGTAGTAATAATATAAAAAAATCGGACTTCCAATTTATTTATCAAATTTGCTCACACAACGTTTACACTTAAAAAAGGACAGAGAATAAATTAACTGAAATGAACGTTTTTCAAATAGTTTAGTTTATAGAACCATCTTCAAAAAAAAAAAGAAGTATATCGGGATAAGGGCAGGCAAACAAAGATCACTATTGTATTTATCCCAAAGATTCGTGGCTTAATTGTTACTTCTTTATTTAGGGCCATTTTTTTTTATCTTTGGACAATCTACGAAGGCTGAAAGCTTAAATACTAACGTACCGTGGGTGTCTTAAGCAGGGTAAGAGGAAGTTTGTTAACACGGAACTTAAAAACTTGTAGATTTGGGGGAACGAAAGACCTCCGCTGGCAGCAGGTTCCACAGTCTAGAAACTCTAGGGATAAAAGAGCGAACGAAATGGGAAGTTCGGGGCCTGTCCAATTGAACCGTATGGGGATGCATACGCGCGGCACCACGAGTTTCTCTGTTGGGAACTGCAAGAGGAGGGACTATACTGGACAATTCGTCGGAGCAGAAGCCGTAAAAGTATATAGAAGAGCGATAGATCTTCCACAGCTCGATGATGAGCAAGAGAAGGAAGTCTTTGAGTAAGTAAAGGATCATTAATAAGACGAACAGCCCTTCTTTGAATGGCATCAAGAATGCTGAGGGTTGTAGGGGATGCCATTCCCCAGACATGAGAACAATATTCCAGAGAGGGTCGAATTTGGGACACATACAAAGTGTATAAATTGGAAGGAGAAAAATACTTTTGGCTCGGAAAAGAAATCCAAGCTTTTTGAAGCTGCGGTGGCTATAGATACAATGTGTTTATGCCAGTTAAGGTTATTCTCAAATGTGATGCCCACAAGGTTAAATGTGTCCCCGCTCTGCAAAACCTGGCCACTCATAAGCAAAGGATGAGTGTTTGATGATTTTTTCCGCGACAAGGAACACGATTGTGTTTTGGATGCATTAAATTGAACCAGATTTTTGGCGCCCCAATCCAATATCAAATTGAGATCCTGTGAAAGAGATATCTGCATCGCTCTGCGTTTGCTTTCCAAGTCGGGTTGAGATATTGGTTTGGGAACCTGAAAAGAGGAGTGAAGGGTACTATCGTCAGCATAACTATGAATGGGATTGGTTGTGGAAGAAAGAAGGTCGTTGATGTGAAGAAGAAACAAAGTTGGTGCTAGTACTGAACCCTGAGGCACTCCAGCATTAATTTCGTGAAAGCTTGAAGAGTGGTCATCAACAATGACTGATATACGTCGATTAGAAAGATAACTGGAGAGCCAAGAGCAGAGTTTAGTTGGAAGACCGTAGGAGGGAAGTTTATTAAGAAGTGCGTCATGCCAGACTTGGTCGATTTAGATATATCGAGAGCAACGATCTGGTACTCACCTAGAAACTCAAGAGACTTGTTCCAGTTGTGTGAAACGAAGGAAAGAAGTTCTGCTGTAGATCTCTTGTGACGAAATCCGTATTGCCTGTCATGTAAAATTTTATGTTTTTCTAAGTACCTAAGAATTTGCGAGTTAATGGATTTCTCCATTACTTTACAAAGCATTGAAAGGAGTGAAATGGGTCTATAGTTGGATGGAAGAGATTTAGATCCTTTCTTGGGAATAGGCTGGACACGTGCAGCTCTCCAGCTGACTGGAAATATGCCCGTGTCATAAGAAATTCGAAAGAGCCTGGTTAAAATAGGTGCAAGTTCAGGAGCACATTTTTTTAAAACGATTGCTGGTATTCCATCTAGCCCAGAGAGAGAGAGAGAGAGAGAGAATTTGTGAATTATATGAGGCGCGTCAGTAACTGGGACTATTTGGCGCCTTCAATTATGTTTATTTTAAAGTATCTAGATATGTTTATTTTAAAGTATCTAGATTTTTGCATATAGCTGTATTTCTTTAAGAAAACTAACAATGTTTTTAATGTTCTGGGTAGAAGGAGTAAGTGCAGATTTCAAATTTGTATCATTAATTTTATGTTTTTTCCGTTGTGGCCTTAGTTCGTTGCAGGTTATAAAAATGTGCTTAATGGTGAGTGTCTGGTTACATTTGTCACATGTTGGTGGGTCTTCAGATCGAAGTAGGTGGGAATGCGTGAGCCAGGAGTGGCCAATGATCAATCGATGGATCACTGTTTGCTCTCTTCTGTTCAGACCAGTGGATATAAGTTCAGAAGGCAAGGTATTTATTATCTCACGCAGTTTATTGTTGTTCTCCAACAGGTCCCATTCATGATTTTTAATGTTTTGTAAGGTGTTGTTTATGAGTGGGAAAAGATCCCTGGAATGGAGTGTGTTTCCATATAATTGGTGGGACAAATTGGCTGATTTTGCTAGAAGGTCGGCCTTTTCATTGCCTGGGATTCCGACGTGACTAGGACACCATATAACAGCTATGTTTTTACCTTTTATATTGCATCGGACAAGTAAATTGTGAATTTCTGTTATTATTGGATGCTCAGGGTAGAATTTGGATATGGCTTCTATCGAGCTTCTAGAATCGGAGGCTATCAGCCATTTTGATAGCGGGTTTTTAAGGATTTCAGAAAGTGATTCTTTGATAGCTGTTAATTCTGCAGTGAATATGCTACATTGGAGGTTTAGTTTATAATTATTTGAAAAGGATATTGAGTAGTAGGCTAATCCAGTTGATGATTTGGTTTTTGATCCATCAGTGTATACAATATTGTAGTCACTGAGTTTTGATTGAATAAGGACAAAGAAGCTTTTTGATAAGAAAGATGGGTTTGTTATTTGTTTGTTGTAGTTACTGAGATTAAGGTGTATTTTAGGTATGAGAATGGTCCAGGGAGGAAAGTTTTAGGTGGGAGGAGAGTAAAAGGGAGGGAAAAGAAAGTTGTTTGTATGTGAAAAGTTTAGAAAGGCTATATTAGGTGTTTTTGGTGTTATTGAATTGGTTTATTGATACTCTTGGATAGAAGAAATTGTGGTGAAAATGTGTCTGAGGTTTGCACTATAGTTTTGCCGCGTATTTAAGTAACAGGTATAGTCTTCTAATATGTAGGGGGTCTACGCAGGAAAGACAATTTAGGCTATCAACTGGGCTAGTTCTAAAGGCCCCCAGGGACAGTCTCAGGCTTTGGTTTTGAATTGGGTCGAGGACTTTTTTGTACGATACTCTGGCCGAGTTATAAACAATACTGCCGTAGTCTATTTTGGATCTAATAATAGATTTATAGATTGTAATAAGTGATGTAGTATGAGAGCCCCAGGACGTGTTAGAAAGGACCTTTAGAAGGGATATATCTTTAAGACATTTGGCTTTTAAGTTATGAAGGTGTTCTTTCCAGTTTAGTGTTTGGTGAAAGATCATACCCAGAAATTTAGTACTATTTTTTAAGGGAATTTAAGTATTATTTAGGAGAAGGTTATTCATTTTGAAGCAATTTCTTTTTTGCAGAAATGCACTGTTGTAGATTTGTTGGGCGAAAATTGAAACCCATAATTTGAGCTCCATTTTTCTAGGCGATTTCTTGGTGTTAAGAGAAGAAAGGATACGCTTAATGTGTTTTACCTTAAAAATAATATTGGGCATTTATTAAAAAAAAATGAATAAAAATTACAAAATTATTTTGTTAAATGGATCTAATATTTTACAACATCAAAAAACATTTTAACAAATATACCAGTAAAAACGAAATTACCATCCAGCAATTTATTTTCTTCAGTGCAACCGTATAGTTTTTAAATTTTGGGACGTTATATTGTATCACCAGATGCCAATTTAAGATGTAATAGCTTATGTGTATTACTTCTGGTTTACCTGGAACTGATATAAACTTTCATATTTTAAATGAACCCCCAGGATTTTTATTCTACAGGTCATTCCTGATATAAAACTTTTAATATATCCATAATCTGACTTTTTGGTTCTAGAAAAAATGGCGTTTAAAAATGTCCAAACCACCGCAAAGCATGTAGTTTTAGGAAAAAACAAAAAAACATTAGAAAAATTTGAAATGCTTAAAATAGTTTTTTAAAAATATTCTACCTTTAGAGGCCATTGTATTACTACTTCCTTTTTAACCGAAAGTGATGTGAAATTTGGACTTCTAAATATAATATTCTTGATAAGTTTAATGGAACACGCTATAAATTTTTCTTAGTATAATTTCTACAAGCCATTCCTGATATAAAATCTATAATATACACATAACCTATCTTTTTAGTTTAGGAAAAGACGGGGTTTAAAAAGGTCCAGACGTTGACACAATATCCATGAAACTGTTATTTGTTAGGTCGTTTTAACCTTTTCAAACTCCGCTTTCTTTAAAAATGAAGGAGATAAGTTACAGGTATACAAAAAGTTTATTGTCAGGAATGACTTATAAAATTTATATTTTACAAAATATACAGGGTGTTTGATTTAAAATGTCAAAGTTTGTATCACTTCCGGTGAAACCTGAAGTAATGGACAGAAACTATTATATCCAAAATTGGTATTTCACCGCCACCACCACCACCATCCCAAAATTTAAAAAGTATACTATTTCACTGAAAAAATAAAATGCTTGATAGCCATTTTGTTGCCTCCCACTATATTGTCTTTCAAGAAAGGCGGAGAAATAACTACCACGTCATCAACACTTATGAACGTCAGCAGTTAGATATTATTTACATTTATTAAACAATGCAAAAGTATTTTTCTGAAAACTTAACAATCAACAACTATTTAAATGTTTTTCTTCTCTGGGTACTCTAGCTAAAGTTCAATCTATAAGAGTACTAAATATCGTCTTAATCGGTTAAGGATTTTTAAGGTAGTTATCAAATACCGACATTAAAAAAAATTAAACTCCCTATATCTTAGAAATCCGGACAAATGTTTATGGGAACGTTTTTTAATAAAAAGATATAAGAAATCACCATTCAGTTTCGGACCGTAGTTGGGAAACCCATTGTATACAGGGTCTCTATTTAGAAAAAGGTTACTATGCTCTATAACTCAAAAACCCGACTGTCAATTGTTTTTCTTATCCTTAATTTTAAAAAGCATTAAAAATTCTAGTAGTTTGCTAATTTAACGTATTTTATCTTTTAAGTTTTTTTTCTTTGGACAATCCACGAGGGCTAAAAGCCTAAATGCTAACGTACCGTGGGTATCTTAAGCAATAAGAAGGTAGTTTGTTGACTTAAATACTTAAAGAATTGGGAGAAAAGGAAAGACGCAGGCAGCTAGTTCCACATTTTGGAAACTCTAGGGATAAAAAAACAAAGAAAGTGGGAAGTTCGGGACCTGTCTAGTTGGATCGTATAGGAATGCAGCACTACAAGTTTTCCTGTTGGGAAACGTAAGTGGAGGAATTATACTCGACAATTCGTCAGAGCGGAAGCCATGGAAGTGCCTAAAAAAGCGATAAATCCCCTACAGCTCGACGATAGGCAAGAAAAAAAGCCTTTCTGTAAGTAAAGTATCATAAATGAGGCGAACAGCTTTTCTATAAATGAAATTAAGAATGCTAAGGGTTGTGGGGATGTCATGCTCCAAATATGAGAACAATACTTCAAGGAAGGTCGGATTTGGGACACATACAGAGTGTATAAATTAGAGGGGGAAAATACTTTTTGGCTCGAAAGAGAAATTCAAGTTTTTTTGAAGCTGCCGTGGCAATATATACGTGTTTTATGCCAGTTTAGGTTATTCTCAAATGTGACTCCCACAAGACTGAAGGTGTCTTTGCTCTGCAAAACTTGGCCTCTCATAATTTAAAGAAGAGTGTTTGATTACTGTTTTTACGACAAGAAACATGATTGTGTTTCAGATGCATTAAAATAAACGAGATTTTCTAATATTAAATTAAGGTCCTGTGAAAGAGATATCTGCATCGCTTGGCGTATGCTTACCAAACCAGATTTAAAGATTGATTTAGGAACCTGAAAACTGGAGTAAATGGTACTATCGTCGGCAAAACTACGAATGAAATTAGTTGTAGACAAGAGAAGTTCGCTGATGTGAAGAAGAAACAATGTTGGTGCCAGTACTGAGCTCTGAAACACTCTAGCATTTACTTGGTGAAAGCTTGAAGAGTGGCCATCCACAATAACTAATATACGTCGATCAGAATAATAACCAGAAAGCCAAGTACATAGTTTGGTTATAAGATCATAGGAGAGAAGTTTATTAGGGAGCGCGGCATGCCAGACCTGGTCAAAAGCTTTGGATATAGCAAGAGCAACGATCTGGGACTCACCTAGAAACTCAAGAGACTTATTCCAGCAGTGTGATGTGTGACGAAGAAAAGAGGAGCTGCTGTTGTTTTGTTTTGTGTTTTTCTAAATACTTAAGAATTATTATTAATACTATAGGGCATTTTATGGGGAACTGGGTCAATAGTTGGTATTGGATGATTTACGAAAGAGTCAAGGATTGAATTGGCAGCAAATTGTTAAAAAAGAGCTCCTTTAGCGGTAAAAATATTTTCATGTTTTGGGGTTTGTTGTGGAAAAAAATGATACAAAAATTCCTGCTTATGTTTTTGCAAAGTACCCGAAAGATTAACTGCTATTTGAGCAGGAAAGACCTTTGCTTTTTATGCGATTATTGAAAGAGTCTGTGGCTTCTGAAATTTTTTGGTTGTACTAGTTTCTTCCTTCAATACTAAGTAATATCGAAGTTACTAATCGCAAACGCTTAATTTAGATGACCCTATACATATTACATTTAATTTTTAAAAAATTTCTTTTTACCATTTTCGTATTTATTTTTATTAGGAATGCTCCAGTATTATATCAGCCATATCCAATGAGGAAGTTAGTATCGCAAGTGAAATTTTAGATAGAGGTTCATTTGTGCCTCGAAAAGGCAGCGATGGTGAAGATGTTAATGGACACATCTGCCACATTGATTCTCCTGAAACTGACACCTATCCCACGTCGGATGTTGTTCAAGGCGAATCGCTTATGGATGATATCAGTTCAATGATAGGTGAAATGCTATATGGTTATGACCAAGATAGTGTGGGAGATACCTATACTGATGATACAACTTTGTTTCATACCGAACTGGGTAAGTTAAAATCACAGCACTACTGCATGCTCTTAAATACTTTGCAAAATGTATTCAAATGCAGTTAATTCGTCCAAAATAGTTTACAGGGTGATTTAAAAATCAATCACGAAACTTTAGGCAATGATTCTACATTATAAAATATTGGTATAGCTTCATATATTTTTTTAAAAATGTCATTTGTTTTCTAGGTACAACCCTTTAAAAGTTTTTTAATGCTTGTTTGGCTTAAGTCAATCCAGTATGACTCATATTTAAAGCATAGATAAAAACCATTATGCTCCATCATTTTATTAATAACTAACTGTGTGCAAGAGGGTTTTTAACCTAGATTATTTTTTATTTGTAAGTTTCTAAAATACCGATGTAAGGCCTTAAATTAGGAATTTTTTAGTGGTCTAAAACCTAAAATGCAATCAGATATTTTTTTATTGTATATAATGTTTTTTGAAAAATATGAATTTTGAAAGAAGAAAGTACCTTTTGGTCAATATTAAGAAGAAATAAAAATAATTTAAAAATATACAAACTTTTTTATTTATTAAAAATTATATTATTGTACAAACCTAAATTATTATCCTTACGTTAAAAAAAATATTTAAAAAATAAAAGTAAATAGGCAAGTTTAATATTATACATTATTAAAGCCGCCTTTTGGAGGGCTTTTGAATGAATAAAATTTTGTGTATCTACCTTTAAGTTGATCTTAACATTTATTTAAGCCAAAAAGAAAATAAGACCTAGGTATTATTAAGTGCTTGCAACAGGCATCTTATTGTCTTATTTCTTACATATACTTAGTTACATTTTACAGGCTTTAAGCCAAATTGCTGTCGCATATTTTGAACATTGACTTTTTGTAGAAAGAAAATTAAGTACAAAAAAGATTCATTGGAACGTAAAAAACGAAGCAGTTTGCGGAGAAAATCGGCTCCTGGTGCAGGTCGAGTAGACGATGATTCGCAGTATGGCTTTGAAAACAGAGCATTTATGTCTCAACACGTCTACCTAGATAATCGTTTAGAATATGAGAAGCCTCCGAGATATTGTAGCCTAGCGCAGTTTGTAGAAGGTACAAATAAATTAAATATTTATTTTGTTTAAATAATTATGTAACAAAAATAGTATATTTTAGAAGAGTTACTTTTCTTGGATTCGGGTTATTTCGATTATGTAGATAAAATAAATTCACCCGAATCCAAGTAAAACAACTATCTTTAAAATGAAATAAAATAATTTAACATCGGAGTTTTTAAACAACAACGTAACGGTTAATTATCTTACGACCTAGTATAAATAAAAGTTCTATAATTTAGTAACAAAGAACCTTATTTAACTAGGTAAGCTGGTAATACAGTATTTATTAGGTATACGTCTTGATATTTAAATATTTACTAAAAGAATATGTTACTCATAATGAGACAACGTAACCAAAAATTTGGAAATTTTTAAAAAACCGTAAAACAGAAAAGTATATCGTATACAGAGAATAATGCAGAGAAAAGCCTATCATATGCTACAAAATTGGTTTAACATAATGCAGAGGGAGGTCTATCATATGTCACAAAATTGTAGCAGGTTTAAAACTAATGTAGCTAATAAGATATGATATCGTTAAGAAGACTAAGTAATTGAGAATTAATATCCAAATATGTTGTATACAACATAATGCAAAAAGGTCCATCATATGTCACAAAACTGTTGCAGGTTTAATTAATACTAAGTAGCATACACAATTAGATTAGAAATAAATTTTAAAAAATATCTGAATATTTTTAAGTGTAAAAGTTTATTTTTTACTCATTAACACCTGCCATTTTAAAAACCTTCTAAATACCGTTTTCTTTTTACAAAAATTTGGCCAAATCAATAATAATTTTATTATTTTTGCATCTACTGAACATTATCACAGTCTTTATTTTTTTATATTTTCAATTGGAAATCTGATTATAAATTTAAAATATAGATATTAGGAACAAAGATTTTGCGAACCCATATTTTTATAAACTTTAACTAAATTTTATACCTATATTGAATTAACACCCTATTATATCTACTTAGCCTGTAACAGTAGCAATAAGAAAAGATCATTTTCAGGATTTAGGAATTACTTAAGATGCACTAAAGCACAGAACAATGAAGGTTTTCTAAAATGGCAAATTCAGGCATATAGTTAGACCTAGTTAGGCCGATTGATTTTGATAAAATTACTAAAGACTTTGCTATAATACATTGTGAAGAAGTAGGTATCTTTGAACGTTTATTTTTTAGTTTGTTTTATGTTCTTGTTTTAAATTAAATTTACTTACTATTGTAACTCTCTCCTTATTGTAAGAAGTTGCTAACAAATAACAGCTGCGCTTTAGAAAAAGTTTTTTTATACACCTTTTTTATAATAGGTAGTGACATAGCAAGACGATCATTTAAACGAAGAGCTCCTAGCAAATCTTCAAAAACTGAAGCAAATGTCACACGACAAAGTACGTTGCTTGAAGAAACCGAAAGTCTTGTACCAAGTCACAAAGGAAGTGCCTCTAGTCTTAATAAGTTGGAGAAAGATCTTTCAAACGTATCAGCTAGCACTCAAAGGTTACCTATGGATAAAGAAATGGAGGAAAAGATCCATGAAAAGGAGAGCGAAAGTGTAAGTATGGCTATTTATACTTTAAAAATAAAATGCCAGTTAATCGCAATTAAAATGATATTTGCTAACAATAAATATGCTAAAATAAAAAACAAAAAATAAATAATAAAACACGTATTTACTAAGAAATTAATAATCATTAAACTTAGATCACAAGAGAGTTAGAAGTCATCTTAAATAAGGTTGATTTTAAAGGTCATCTTCTAAATAAAACAAGAAACTTTAAAATTAAGTCAGTTTACCAACTTTTGGCTTTACCTTACTCTTGATTTAATAGGAGGGTTAGCTGCAACCATATATGCAATGTAATTGTTTTATAGGTATGTAACACTTAATATTAAATTATTTGGTAGGTAAATTTATTTTGGAATAAAAACTAAATATAGTTGGAAAACAAAATTAAACCAGTAAGAAATAAATGCATATGTCACAGGCAAATGTTTATTTTAGGCAAATGGCTTCTGCCTAGGCAAATGCCTTCTGCCTGGGCAAATGACTTTATAAAAATAATTTTTATTTCAAAGCCATTTGTCTAGGTAAATGCATTTACTGTGGTCCTTATTATGCAAATTAATGTTATTTATTTGAAAACATATTGGTCGTACAGGGCATTTTCCAGACTACAGTTAAAAGCAAACGCACGTGTAGTTTAATTGGTTCAAAGCACTATAGACGGTCATGCAAAACTGTCACATTGGAGCGGGGATGGTTAGTTTTGGTTAGTTAAATCTTTTTTTTTTAATTTGCTTTTATTAAGATATCAAAAATATATGTAACTAACCAGAACTTACCATGACCCCAGCCTCCCAATGTGACAGTTTTGCATGACCGTCTGGTGATGCAAATATATCTATTTCTATTTGCCTAAAAATTGCTTACGCAAATAAAATTAAATGCTATTTGACTAGGGAAATAGCAAATTTAAGCCAGCTGTTGGTGTACTTTAAATAAATTTGTTGTTCTATTTTATATGGTAACTTTTAAATAAGCTATTAAAAAAGCAGTTGTCTAGATTTTAGAGCAATAAGTAAAATAATTTATTAACAATTTTTAATTTATTACATATTTTCTAAAAAATTGTCTGGCTTTTCATTTATATTTTATTACAGTCGTTTTTATCTTGTAGCTTTTTTTTGTATTTTACGAGGCGCACATTTACGAATTTATAACTGTATTGTTATTGGTTTAAATAAATTTATAAATATATATTTTGCAGTATTTTTTATTTATGTTGAATTATTTTTAAAACCTGTAGTCTGTGTGTGTGTTTAACTGTTTTTTAAACGACGATGGTAAAGTGGAAAATAAAATTTTCTTACATTTTAAACTTTGTATATTCTGCCAAGGATATAAAACTTAACAATATTATTATTTTTTTGTTCTGATAATGTAATTTTTTACAAATAAACACAATTTTTGGATATCTCCGGGTTTACCATCTACCAAACAACTAACTTTGTTATCTAGTAAATAGTAACAACTTGCTAAATCGTTAGTAACAACTTAATAGGCGAAGTTAAATCAAATGATCTTGATTTATTACCCAATATCAAAGCAAGTAATAACCCAACAAAAGTTCTTAATTTGACAAAACTTTTTAAAGTACTAGTCCCTTAACTGAAACAAAAAAAAGAACTATACTAAAATTTTGTTAAACTATACGCTTAAAAAAGATGTGTTATAATATTTTGTACAACAAAGTTACTTTAGTATTTCGTCAAAATGCATAACTTTTCGGCAAATTGCGTTCACAAAGGTACACAAACAGTACAAAGCTTCAGATGTGTTTTGTCACACAATGCAATAAATTCGGTTTATCACTATGCTATTTTTTAAAACATAAAAAGAAGCTTATAAACAAAATTCTTTGACGATAATCGAAATATTGAAACGCGTGTTGGATAAATTCTGAATATAAAAAACAAAAACCTAGGCTTTCGAAAATAAAAAATTTCCTACACTTTTGCGCAATGTGTTAAGCAAAAAATATTTTTATATTAGTATGTTTATTTCATATTTTCAGTCCATACCTTTGTTGTACTACGTTAGTAGCTAAAAGCTTTAAATCATAAACGTTTAGCCTACCTTATTGTAGGGTATTTTAATTAAATATATTTGTATTATTGTATATTTCATTAAAAATAATTTTAATAAAATATATTTAACATTTATTTTCATTAATTGTATGTTAAAAAAGTTAGAAATATTAATTCGTGTGATATGTACATACAATATTTAAAAGGTACAAATTAGGTATGTCCAACTTTAGTTTAGTTTTTAGTTAGTTTCAAATATATGGACATCAAAATCAGGTATTCGGGTAATTTTTAAAGTATCGCTATTTTGTAGTAAGTAAAGGTATTAACTTTATATTTTAGGGTTATAAACTCCTTGTCAGGAGCTTTAAAATTATGTGCCACGAAATCCAAATCCTAAAATTTTCATCTGTCAATTTTACTCTAAAATATGTTTAAGTTCATGTCAGGGATGTTGAATGTTTCGCCATACCTTGTTTTTATTTCTTCATACCGTCTAAACTAATAATGTCAAAAAATTTACGTCACTGACGTAAGCCTGCGAAAACCACAGTGTAAATGTAAATACATGTCGTGATCGGTTTTCGATATTTTAGACATCTAAAAAATTCATATATTTTTAATAAGTGTTTTGTGCCCATATTTTAAATTAACCTACTAAACAGACCTATTATTCATGCCTTACAGTGACTATGTATATAAAGCACGGTCTAACCGCAAACACTGTAAACAAATTTTAAACATAAGCAGCTTTAAACAATTTTGAAAGTTTGTGACTTTAATATAATATCTACTATGTATTTCTGTTAAGTGTTAGGAATTTTAAACCATTATTATTATTAAAACCACTGCATTTACAAAGAAGCCAAACAAGTTGTTATTTTAAAATTAGTGAAGTACTTTCAAATGTAGTTAGAACCAGATAAACCTCTATTACCTATAAGTATGGTATTTAATGTAAGTTGCAAATATTTTAATTCGCACGCATTTAAAGTTTAATAAAAACTATAAAGCAGTTTATTAAATATTCTAATTCTTAACTAAAACCCTAAAAACTTTTGATTTGGTTTAGTATATGTCACAATACACGACCTGACCTAATCTGGATATGACTTTACGTAATGTGACGAAACATTTAACATCCCTGGCATAAACTCTTACGCATCAATTTTCATTACCAAAAGTTTAATTTTTTAAATTAATTTGTTAAAAAAATAAACAGTAAAGGACATTAAAGAAATGAACTTTGTACCAAAAAATTCGCACGTAGTTTACAATTAAATTTTTTCATAAACTGTTATGTAAAACCAATATTTTTTAAGCAACAAAAATTTAAATTGCAGCAAACATTGAAAATTAGGGGATTGTTTTATACAAAGTTTTAAACTGCATTTTTTATTTTTTTAGGTAGTTGTATTCAGTATACTAGAGTTTTATAAAAAACTATTAAATTGTATTAAGAGTAAGAACAATATAATTACTAAAATTACATTTAACAACACACATAAGATCTATAACCCTGATTTTAAATAACTATTTTTAAATAATTTTTTAACAACAAAGCTAAGTAATTTAAATTTTTAAACGTGTTTTATATTTTTTTAATAATGTTATAATATAAAAATTCCAACCCTATCTTGGACCACCGTCCAATCATCCATAAAACCTAGCCATCCTTTTCCAGTGCAAGTTCCCTCAAGTGAGCGTGATAGTAGAGCCCCCTTCCCCAATTTTGACCGAGCAGATCCGAACAGAGAGAATGGAGACTATCCGCATAGAAATAGAGGGTGCTGATGACGACCTTGACTTCCGAAACCTGTACTCCAAAGCTGACAAGTTGTCAGTAAGCGATGTGAGCAACAACAGTTCCACTACCAACTTGCTGACGGTTAGTACCTGCAGAAGAAGTTGCTGCTTTGTGATCGTTATTGCACTTACAAAGTTGATCAATATTTTTTAATTATATTTCTTGCACTTTGTGTCAGCTTTAGGGTTATAAGTTAATCTAGATGCTTTATTTGTAATCTTTATACTGACAGATTTGAATTTACTTACAGTTAATATGTATTTTAAATCCAACTTAATATTTAACTTAGCAGTACGACGGTTTTTACCAGTTTAATTTAGCAAAAATAACTACTGGACCGACATGGAAATATATTAACTAATAAATTAAAAAAATTAAGCTAACTAGAAGTTAAGTGCAGCTTTATGATCTATTATTTTTGGCTTTTTAGTGACCTTTGTCAAGACATCTTAAAATAATGATTCATTTACATTACACTGCATAATATTCTTTTAAATACTTTAAATGCTATTTAAATTGATTACCGGGCCGTGAGCGTACAAAGATCTAAGCGCCTAGTGTGCAGTGACCTTAGGAAAACAATAATATAATTTAAAAAATAATTTTCCCACAAAAAGTAGTAGGTAATAAATACTTGTTTTAAACACAAATATATTTTTGTTCTTTTTGTTTATATGCATAAAAAAATATTTAAGCAAAAAGACTACTGTAGATTTTAACTGGACACAAAATAAACCAATATAACATTGTTGGTAGCTATACGTACAACAAAATATTTTATAAAAGCTTTTTAAATTGCTTTCATAGTCGTTCATAAAATGATAAAATTTTAAGTAAAAATTGTTTGCTACATTTTAAATTTTAATTCTAAGACGGTTAATCGATTTGCAAATATATCTTTTTTAATGAAATTTTCTGTAGCAATCTTTTTTCTTTTTCTTCTTTTGATAATTTACAGCTATAAAAATAGTATTTAATGTTTTTAAATATATTAATTTTTTATTTTTTTTTATTGAAAAGGCAAAAAAATTATAAAAATAATTTGTGAAAGCTACTTAGCTAAATAACTAGTCACTGGATTTTTATTTTTTATTTTTATTTTTAAATCTTATTCTGGCCTTACAAGCCAAGTGTTTTGGCTACAAAATAATAAATTATCAGTATATTTAATGGTATAAAAATTTAACCTTTTGATTTAACTTAACAAAAAAATAATTACAATATATAGAGGTAAACATTATTTAATTAATTTAGCGAATAAATTTTTTTGAAAAATATCCGGTTTCGTGTACCTAGTTTTTTTATCTTAGAATTCGAAATTCTCTGTTTGAATTTGTTTAAATTATTCTGCATGATTTATCATTTTAAAATAACACCCTTCAAACATCAGAAAACTTTTATAAGTTTTTTTAAAATTGTTACGGACTTTATTAATGTGTTTTTAGTATATAAAGTATGAGGGGTAAAACATATTTATGATGGTTTAAAATTTGTTTTAAATATTTTAACCTTTCATGCAAAGGATCGTTAAGATTCCAAGTGTTTGCTATCAAGCTATAAGGCGATGGAACTTTTTCCAAAAAACCGTGTTATAAAAAAACTGTCTTTCTAAATAAAGTGACTGATTAAATGCAACCCAGAATAGTACACTAAGTCATGGGCGTATCGGCATCGGCCTGGCCCCTCTCCCCTAGCCATGGAAAAAATATTTATCCTCTGTAGATTAAATTTATACGTAAGTAGATTTGAGGACTCTGCAACAATAAATACAATAAAAATATACAGGTTGTTTCCTAATTGCGGTAAAAAAATTAAAAGTATTTTTATGAGTTTATCTTATGCAAAAAAAGTTATTAATGAACATGGGTCCGGAAATGCATGGTTTCCAAGTTGCAGGGTGTAAAACTTTTTTAAAAAACGTAATATTTTTAATACCTACTAACCGATTTTATCAAAACTTAATAGTATTGTAGTATTAAATTACTTAACTCAATTTAACCTATTACGTCTAGTGGCCTCTCAAAAGGCACCTAAGCAAATATTTATGACAAAAAATATGTGGCAGCAACTTTCATGTATTTTTTTATATTTTATTTAAATTAGCCTAATAAAAATAAAGTTTTTTGTTTCCTTTTTTTGTTTTGTTTCTTGCTTAGTTTTAAAGTAAAAAATAAAGTACTCGTAATTGCATATCCCTGGAACACACAAGAAACATAAATCAAATTTTAAACACACTTTATTTAGTAAAATTTGTTACTTTAGATGTTATAATTGTTTAGTTCAGCATTTGTTAGTGTGGCTATATAAGAAGTAATTGACATATTAATAAAAAACGAAGTTTTTAATATCAATATTTAGAGGTCCCTCTCCCTTACTTTAGATTTTTTATTTGTACTTTCGTTTTTGCGTTTAAGCTCCTTAACTTGAGGTAAAAATAATTATATATCTTTAGAGAATTAAATTGCCTAGAAAAAACGTTTATTGGAAGTTTTCGCCAAATTAACCGTTTTCGAATAATAAAGCTTTAAACATTGATAATTATTTTTATATTTATCTTTTTAATTTAGGAATTTTGTAACTAATGAAAAAATAAACATATAGAAAACAACATAGATTCTTAATAGAAATTTAATTTTCTACAAAAAGGTCGTTTTATGTTTTTTAATAAAATCGTTTTTTTTTAAGTTGTTCACAATTTAAGGGAAAGAAAACATTTAATTGCTGGTTTCCCTATTTTAAAAACAAGTTTTTTCGATTATTGAAACAAATTAATGTATCGTTAAAAATCATAATTATATTAATTCTTATCGCTTAAAATATCTAAATTCCATAATATATCCAAACCTATTCTAGATTAATAGCTATTTGTTATACAAAAACGTAGATTTACAGTCTTAGAATAAGTAAGAAAAAGTTTTTTGGCCCAGTCTAGCGTGTACCCTGTATCTGGAAAACAATGCATTTCCAGACCTATGTTTATACAAGCTTCTAACATATAATTAGCTTGAAATACGTCTTTATTTTATTTTACCACATTTACGAAACACCCTGTATATTAAATATATAACGAGGGTGGCTCGAAAGAGCACTTAATTTCAAGATATAATGAAAGAAACACCCGGTATATTATTAGTTTCTTTGTGCCAGCCCCCCAAAAAATCCTGGCTACGCCCATGCACTAAGTTTTCTTTATTTAAATAAAAACTGATCAATATTTGATTACTTGAAAGATACAATTGTAATTCCCATACCTAAGGACGTTCCCAAAAAGAAAACACTTTTTTAGGATTTTTTGAAACCATGTATACACATACTTACAAGTGTCCTTTATACGTAGGAATTTTTTAAAGAGGCCTTGCGGCACTTAATTTTAATATTTGCATTTTTAACATGTAAGTCCTATCCTGACGGACGTTTTAGAGAACGTTTAATTAAATGTTTCTCTAACCTTGTTAAAAAAATTTACCAAAAACTGAGAATCAATAATCGAGGATATAACAAACGTTTTTCCTAAAAAAAAAACACATACGAGTGGTACTCGTATACGAGATATTTCAAAAAGTGTAAATTTTGCTCAAGAGGAAAGTACTATTATTTTTACAATATAGAAAAAAATTATAAAAAAAAATGTTTAAATTTAAAATAGAGTTTAAATATGCAAATTTGTTTATTTAAAAAATTTTTTGGTTTACATTTTTTCTGCCATAACGAGCATTTTTGTGATTTTTCCCTGTTTTGCCAGCTCTTAAGTTTCCTTTACACTTTACAGTTCTAAATAAGTATGGACTATGTACAAACTTAAATTCTGATCATTATCACATAAAAAAATGCATATTTGAAAAATATTTTTATTCACAATTTTTTTATTTTTATTTTTTTTTTCAAACATAGGAAGTATTAAAAATATATTTTTTACTTTTTATAAAGCTTTAACTTAAAATTTATTACTTTATTATCAATATATTATACAGGGTGTTCATTTAAAAACTTACCCCTTAAGTAATCTGCAAAAAACGACAGATTTAAGAAAATCGCCGAAATATGTCAAGATATTTATTAGGTGGAATTTTTTTATAAAAATTTGACGGCGCTCATTTATCCCCTTAACCCCCAGAGCCACCACCCCAATATCTTAAAATGAGAAGTGGGGTCAAGTAGTACATTATTTTAAAGCTCCTCACGAGTACTTTATAACCATAGAAAATAAAGTCAATATCTTTACCTACTACAAAATGGCGGTACTTTGAAAACTACACAAATACCTGAATGAGATGGAAATATTTTCGAAACTAATAAGGTAGTATGTACTTAATAGGGTATTTTCTTAAAGCTCTTTTAAAGATCTTTCTATTCGTAATATAATATACAGGATGATTTATTAAAAAAACATTCACTGTTTATCCTACCCTGTATAATATTGCTAATATTACCACTTGAAAATTTTTAAAAGAGCTTTAAGAAAATACCAAGTTTATTAGTTTCGAAATACAGCCATCCCAATCAGGTATATGGGAAATTTTTAAAGTACCACCATTTTGTAGTAGATAAATATATTTACTTTATATTCTAGGGTTATAAAGTACTCCTCAGGAACTTTAAAATGATATATCATTCGACTCCGCTTTTTAATTACCAATTTTGGGGTGGTAGTCCTGGGGGTTAAGGGGTTAAAGGGCGCCGTCCAATTTTTTGTAAAAACTTTTTTCCTCAATAAATATCATGACGTGTTTTGGCGATTTTTTAAATCTGTCTCTTTCTCTGTATAGTAATAATCTCTCATTTTCATTTTCCATATTTTTAATTTGGGGTTTTTAGCATCAGACATACACTTTACAGCTTTGATAATTTTATCACTTAATCTTTTTAAACAAATCTGCCATTCTTTAATCACGAAGTCATTATTTAATAATTATTTGAATGTCAAAATAACCTTAAAAACTTTTCCAAAGAAATATATACTCTACTAACCAGAACTAACCGATATTTGTCGCCGCTTCTAGAGTCTTTAATGGTCGCAGTACTCCCAGGGAACGTCCTTAAAAGAATAAAAATTTCAACTGGCTATAGTTTGTTGAAAAAGGTGGGTAATTTTGCAAAATTTTGGTTTTCTCGATAAACTTTGATGAAATTGATGTAAATACAATTTCTGGATTTGTAATTAAGTAATAATATGGGTTTCTTAAACAAAATAAACTTTTTTGCAAATTAAAAATTTATTATATTGTGTAACATGTAGAAAGAGCGATTTATTTCCGAACGGTTGTAAATATATAGACCGTGAGCCAGGTGCAAATTTTTGTCAGTTATTTTCTCTCGGTCCATAACTCGTAAAATCCTTTAAGAGGGTTGTCAGCTGCGTCTACGATGGGGGAATTGTACTGGGTGCTTCAAAAACAAAACCATATTAAATTGTGTCTTTTAAAATGAAACACCCTCTATATTAGTTCAGTTTTGAAGCCAGCTACAAACTTTTACCAATTTCCTCTCAGTCCATAATTCGTAAAATGCTTTAAGTGGGTTGTACATAAATTGTTGTCAGAGTGAGCTGCGACGACGATGGTGGAATTGTACAGGGTGTTAAGAAAAAGACCCATGTTTTTTTGGAACAACTTGTATATTAGTTCAGATTTGAGTTGTAAAAATAAAAATAAAGTAAATTTTATCAGCAATACCTAGGCCAAAAATGTAAAGTGTTAAGATATTTAGGATTTTAGAAAGTTCTTGACACAAAATAAAATTTTATTATATCCTACCTTACTTAGGCTTGACTTTATATAGTATGTTAGATTGCTAAAACATTAACTGCACCAAAACCTACATTAAATTATTTATTTATTAGAAATTATACTGGTATCTAGAAACTAATATTAATTATTATATTATTTTCTGGACACCCTGTATAATTTCTAGTAAAAAATTGTGATGATAAAAATGTAGGTGATGGTATAGGTACTATTTTAGCAATCTAACATAATATACAAAGTCAAGTGAAGGTAAATTTTATTGTTTTCAAGAATTTTTTAAAAATTCTCAATATGTATATTAAAACCTCACATTTTTTGGTATTGGTATCGCTGATAAAATTTACTTTATTTTTATTTTTACAACCCAAATCTGAACTAATATACAGGTTGTTCCAAAAACAAATTGGTATTTTTTATGTACAATTTCACCATCGTCGTCGTAGCTCACGCTCACAACAATTTATGTACAACCCACTTAAAGCATTTTACGAATTATGGACTGAGAGAAAATTGGTAAAAGTTTGCAGCTGGCTGACGGACCAATATACATCAGAATTATATTGATATCGGTATAATACGTTACTAAATATAATAAAATTTTATTATATTAATAAATATAATATCACAATGTCATCAGTAAATATTTAAGGCATAGAAAACCATGTCCGGAAAAGTACATTGCCTAGCAACGCCTCTACCTAGAGTAAAGTGACCACACGTCCCGATTTTAGCGGGACAGTCCCGCTTTTTGAGAACTGTCTCGCCTTCCGCCGATTTTTAAAAATGTCCCGATTTTTGGTGAGACTGGGTGTAAGCAAAGAAAACAAAAGTTTTTTGCGGAGGTTAGAAACTTTTTTTTGCTCTTCAAGAAATTTGGGAGATGAGAAATAAACTTTATAAATGAGTTGACTGATTTATTTTATTAATCGTTTTCCATTAAAACAAAGGTGAAGACTTTTTTGCAGTTCAAGTAAAATTAGGGGAAGGAAAAAATGTGTATCTTATTCATTTTTTCCCATTTGTTCCGATTTCTATAAATGAGAATGTGGTCACTTTAACCTAAAGCAATAGATACATTTTGGAGGTAAGAAAACATATTGAAATTATGTATTTTTCCATGTCAGATAGAAGAAAATATTTTTTTTCAGTAGCCTAATAGCATCTGTGACTGTCCTGTGACTCTCATGTCTTACTTTTAGATAAAAAAATTGAAAATCATCAGTAGGGCCTTGATATCTAGTGATAGTAACTTATTACGTGTACTTCCACCTTATAACTACTTAACTACTATTTTGCTTAAGCTTTTCCATACTCATTTTTATTATTTTAATACCTAAACATAATTTTCTAAGAAGTGCGCAAAGTGATACTTTTCCGCACGCAAGAACAGTTAGACGGAAGACGCAAAGCGGAGTTCAAATAAGCTTTAAGTGCGAAAAAGACATTTTGCGCAAGTGCTAAAAAGTGTCTTAGAAAAGTAGAAAAATGCATTTATTTTTATTCTAATACTTCTTAACGTCAAAAAGTATTTTTTAATTTTTACGTTTTATTTTTGTTGTTGCTCTAACAAATAAATTTTTTAACGTAAGATAATGTGCGCAGGCGGGTGCACAAAGTAGCTACTTTGCGCACGCAAGTAAAAACATCGTAATTTTTAAGATTATTTGGCCAAAATACTTTAGTCACACCTTTGTCTCCTCTTTTTTGTTTAACTCAGCTCTATACCGGGTGTTTTTCACAGGTGTTTCCACCCTATAACTTGTTTTACGATAAAGAAATAAAATTTGTTATATCGTTATTTGTCAAAATTGTAGATGGGTTGATCCATTTACTTTTTTTTGTTACTTTCGATTAAACCGGAAGTTATAGTAAACACATATTTATATATGTATATACCGGATGCCCACGAGATTACGTTTAGGCAGCCATTTTTTATTTCTTTATCGATACTGACAATACTATTGGTAGGGTTATTAGACTAACAAAAAGTCAATTTAAGATAATTAAAAATGGTGATTTTAAAGCCGTTTTTAATAATTTTACAATATTTTAATTGTTATATCAAAAAAATTGAATTTTTTATTCCATACAAAATGTCTGGGTTTTATTAAAAACGCCCCAGATGTCGATTTAAATAAAGAATACCTTTGTACAAAAATATTGAGATAATAAAATGTCAAATTAATCATATGTGTTAAAAATGCATATGTTACGCCGAATTTGTGTGATTACCGATTTCATGTATCCGGCAAAAGAAAAATTTGTCTTATTCGTGAAATAAGTAGTAGTTCTGTCACATTGAGAACGTCATGGTTAGTTAAATCTGGTTAGTTAATTTTTTTGTAATTCCCAAATAAAAAAATTAACTAACCAGAACTAACCATGACCACCTCAATTGGGCAGTTTTGTTTACTGCTTATTTCACGAATCAGCCAAATTTTTTCCGTATACATGAAATCGGCAATTACACAAATTGAGCGTAACATATACATTAAATAAAAATAAATCGTCTCAGCCTCAATAGTTCCGACTTACTGAAAGCCGGTTTACCTGGAAAGAAGCATTATTATAAAGTTCTTTGGTTGCCTAAATACAGTACTGTGGCAACCGTTTTCACGTTATAAATGATATAAGTATTTTTTATTCTAACTTTGATTTTTCCGAAGCGCGATAGATTTTTTTTAAATAAAAAGTACAAAAATTATTTTGGCTTACTCTATCATCTCTATTATTTATGACCTCACATTTCCGAACACCCTGTATATAAATGAGATATTTGTTTTTATACAGGGCGTTTCTTAAATACATGCTAATAGTTCAGGGGGTGATCCTTGGACTCATTTAAAGAACAAAACTTTATATGGACATATGTCCTAAACGTCTTAACTTTTGAGATACAGAGTGTTAAAATTTTCTTTCTTTAGATTAAGCAAATAAAAATACAGCTTTTATGTCTCCTGATTTTTTTCGTATCGAGTTAAGTTTAGGAGAAAAAATAAAATTCACTTAATTGCATATTTTTATTAACAATAATAATAATAATTAATAATAGCTTTATTGCCCAACAAGAACCCATTTACAGAGAAATTTACATAACAAATAAGAAAAAATAATTTTAATAATACTATATATTATAAATATAATAATAATACTAAGGAGATCTAACACAGCCAAAGAACTACAGACCAATCACTTGCCTTAATACCAGCTACAAGGCTTTTACTAGAATTTTGTATTCTAGAATACTGAGTGCAATAGATCCTATTCTCTCTGATATAGGGGAGCAGCGAGGAGGAAAAAGAGGAATCAATGGTTGCAAGGAAAATCTCTTAATCGATAGATGCATCACACAAGACTCAATCCAATACAAACGCAACCTCAGTATGGCATGGATTGATTACAAAAAAGCTTTTGATACAACATCGCATGAATTAATATTGCATCTGCTTAAAGATCTCAAGGTTCCTCCTAACCTGAATCGTTGCATCGAACAGCTGATGCCGCTCTGGAAATCTAAATTCTCCATAACATCTGGAGCACAAAAAATCATTACTGATCCCATAACATTTAAACGGGGCGTATTTCAGGGCGACTCACTAAGTCCTCTATTATTCTGTATATCGCTGCTTCCCGTATCCGTGTCTCTTCGGAAGACTCGGGGGTATTGCTGTGGACCACCAGGAAGAAGGGAGCGTAAGGTAACCCATCTGTTTTATATGGATGACCTGAAACTCTATGCAACTAGTGAGCGAGATCTACAACAGTCTCTTAAAGTGGTTCACGAATATACCAAAGATGTTGGCATGGAGTTCGGACTTGACAAATGTGCAAAACTTAGGCTGGTGAAGGGCCGAAATGGTAACGATTTAGAGGCTGATCAACTTGCTGACAGCGCGATTCTCCGTCCGCTTAGAAATAACGAAACGTATCGATATTTAGGTATCGACCAAAATCGTACTCAGGATGTTAAAGCTGTAAAGACCGAGCTGAGAAGCAAGTACAGGCAACGCTTAAGGAAAATATGGAAATCCGAACTATCAGGATTGAATAAGGTTTCTGCAACTAACATGCTGGCAGTTCCTGTATTGCTTTATTCGTTTGGAGTAGTTAAGTGGACGCGAGAAGAGTTGCGCGAACTGGACGTTAGCACACGAAAAATGATGCATCTTCACCGCAGCATCCATCCCCGCTCATCAGTCTCCCGCATTTACCTCTCACGCCATCAGGGAGGTCGCGGCCTTTTAAGCTTGGAGTGTATGCATGATCGTTTGGTTTTGAGTCTTGCTTGTCAGGTTGCCAAAAGCACGGATCCACTGCTGCAGTTAGTAAAAGAACATGAGATGGCCAATGTTGGAGCATTTTTGTTCAAGGCAGCCGAGCGAGCCGCGGAGAAATTCGGTCTCAGATTTGAAATAGATTCTAATGACGACCAATCACTTATAAGACAGGAGTCTAGTGCTGTAACAGCTGCAGTTAAAAGAGCCGAACAACGGATGCTCTTAGAAGATCACATCAATAAGCCGCAGCACGGAGTCTTTTACAGAAACATCAATAGACTCGATCTATCTCGAAAGCTTACGTTTGGGTTTTTGAAATCCGCCGAGCTTAAGTCTGAGACCGAAGGATTCTTACTAGCATGCCAAGATGGGGTGATAAACACATTGGTGTACCGAAGCCAATTTTCCAACGTTCTTGACACCGCATGTCGAGCCTGTCGACAGCAACCCGAAACCCTTATGCATCTATTGTCAGCTTGTCCAGTGCATGCTGTCAATAGCTACATCCATCGGCATAATGACGCTCTTCGGGTACTTTACTATCACCTGAGGCATTACTACGGCATCGATGAAACAGCAATACTGCCGTTTGCTCCCGGAGACATTGAGGCAGTAGTGGAAAATGACAACTGTCGCATATACTGGAACTACGCGTTCCCAACAACGCATCAAATTCAAGCAAATAAACCCGACATCGTTCTCCTTGATAAGACAAACCACACCATGTACGTAATAGAGTTCTCCGCCCCAGCGGAAACTAACATCGATATAAAAGAACGGGAGAAACGAGCCAAATATCAAGATCTTCTTGGCGAACTTCGGAGGCTCTATCCGGAGTATACCGTGCGATTGGTTGTCCTGATAATTGGCGTTTTGGGAGGCATGAAGAATAACATATTAAGGGAAATGAGGTACATTCCAGCATGTGAAAATACACCCGAACAACTGGTGATGAAAATGCAGAAATCTGTTGTCCTTGGATCCCTTCGTCTACTGAGGCAAATGAATTTGGCCGAAGATCACTGACCGAGCGGACGCGAGGAGTGGTCTTCGATATGGATGGCCTTCCGCACGACGCCCTATGGGGTCGGAGCCATGGGATACGTCGTGTTGGATCTTTTAAATAATACTAATAGAACCAAAATAAACTATTAAACAAAGAATACGACAGTATAAATAGCATTCAAAAATAGATCTTACTGACTACATTTGGCTTTCCTTCTCAGTTCACTTTTAGTACAATTAAAAATATTACAGTCCTTTGAAATTCTGTTAAAACTGGCACACATAAAATTGACACGGGATCTTATATTGTCCGTTATATTAGTCCGGGCTCTTTTACACTTTAGACCATAAAAAAGCATTGCGCAGTCTTTTTCTTTTAAAAATTAAGTTTCATAGTTTTTTATTAGCAATTATTGTAACAAAAATAATAAATACCCTTTTAAATAAGGTTTTATCCAGGATAACAGTTTTTACTAAAATAAGTGTTTTCGAATTTTTTTGTTTTTTGGCAATTTTAACACCCTGTATCTCAAAAGTTCGGACGTTTAGGGCATATGTCCATATATTTTTTTTTTCAAATGAGTCCAAGCATCACCCCTTAAATATTAGCATGTTTTCAAGAATCACCCTGTATAGTAGAGACCGAGTTATACAGGGTGTACGCTTATTAAAGGTACACAGAGAAACTACATATTTTTAATGTCAAAATATTAAGATTTAACCCCATATACCTATATCCAAAAATTGAAAATAAGGAAGATACAGGGTGTAAAAAAACATATTTTTAATTTATTTCGATAATTTCTGATATTGAATATTTTAATAAAACTCCTAGGGTTTTTTGACATGAGCTATTTAGATCTGATATTACTTTTCATGTGTAAACCAAAGGAGGTTGACTAAACTATTTAAATTTTTCAAAAACGCCCTAACTTTCTTGTGCTACACTGTATGAACCATTTGAAAAAAACCAGTATACTTCCCTATGGTTTCAACACAGAAAAGGTATATTTAGTAAGAATGGCTCCAAGCAACCGTTTTTAAGATATTTTAATTTAGGTGGTTTAGTGCAACCAAAAAATGCATTTTAAATAGCGTCATCAGTCATACTACAACTGCCTCATGATAAACAAATTATTTAACGTATTTTTCCATATACTTTTTGGTTGCACTAAACCACTTAAATGCAAATATCTTGAAAACGGTGGCCTGAACCCATTCTCACGAAGTATACCTTTTTTGTGTAGAAAGCATAGAGAAGTACACTGGTTTACTTAGATGGGATATACAGAGTAGCACAAAAAAGTTGGTACATTTTAGAGAAATTTAAATGGTGTAACTTCTAACACGTCGAAATTAATATCAGATCCGAATAGCTCATATCAAAAAACCCCTAGATACTTACTAAAATATTCAAAGCATACGAAAAATTATGGAAAAATATGAAAATATTTTTTCACACCCTGTATCTTCCACATTATCAATTTTTAGATAGAGGTATAATTGGTTAAATTTTAATATTTTGACATAAGGAATCCAAGGTTTTTCTATGACCATTAATTAGCGAACACCCTGTATATTTTTCTTTTTAATAATAGAAAAAAATAAAAAACTGAAATGCGGAGGACATTCCTGTTAAGATTAAGAGCTCTTACTGGGAGAGAATTTTCTGGGGCTCCCTACCAACCAGTTTTTCGAGTACAAAATGAAAAAAATGGTAATTTATTTTACCCACCCTATAAATATTCATGTTATTCCTATATTGGTGTACTGTAAGGATCTAAATTAAAAATCTGGCAAATTTCCAGTGAACATAACCAAATAATAAAGAGAATTAATAGAATTGCCAGTAGGCGACCTTACGCGAAGTTACTTGCATTGCACGCAACTGATGTACAAGGTTGGTAGAAAAGACCCGGAACAGTGCATTATCTCAGCAATAGTCAAATATAAATAGACTAAATTTTGTGCATAGGGGTAACTAAACATGAATTCAAAAATAATATTTGCGAGGTTGCCAAATTTATAGTTGTCTCCTTAGGTTGGGGAATTTTAAAATTTTAAATGGAATACAATATTATCGTGTTTTTACTCATTTCAATTTCGGAGATATAGCATCATGCTTCTTTCGAAATAAATACAAAAACGAGTGGATTTGGTCAAATATCTTAAAAACTATCCAACCGAAATTCGTCAAAATTATTACAGGGGAGTATCTGGACATTCTAAATTTAGAAATTGCATTATTGCAATGTTTCCAAGATTGTTAAAAAAAATTGAAGGATAGCATATAAGAAAATTTAATTATGAAACATTGTAAATTCAATTCCTGAATTTAGAAATTTAGGTAATGCCCTCTGGACTAATTTTGACGAATTTCAATTGAATCGTTTTTGAGATAATTGACCATACCTAGTACATAGTTGAAACAAGCATGATGACATATCTCCAAAATTTACGCGATTGAAAAAACGATAATATCGGCAATTTATTACAATAATAAAAATTAGGGTATGCCAATTAAAATTTTAAAATATCCTAACTTAGAGAGAAAACTATAAACTTGGCAACCTCTTAAATAAAATTTTTGAATTCAGTTACCTCTTTGCATAAAATTTGGTTTATTTCTATTTGACGGTTGCTAAGATAATTCATCGTTACTGTTTTTTCTTCTAACCCTGTATACACTCCTTTAATATTCAAGTTTTAAATAAGACTGATTAGTAAATTTTAATGTATCAAAGGACTTTAGTCTTTTTTTAGATTTTAAAGTATTTTAGAATATGATTTCAAAAAAAAAACTAATACTAATAGATTTGCTAATTTGTAATAAAATGGATTGCTTTTGATTGTACCACAAAGTGAAGATGCGTTTTACTTTATTTTTGTTAAAAATTAACTAACTTTTTATTGTCAAAAATATTGATATTTGTTAATAATTTACAAGACTTACAGGATGTTTCCTAATTGCAATTAAACAAATTTAGGGCTCATTCATAGGATAATTTTATGAAAAAAGTTCATTTAAACATAGGCCCCAAATAGCATTGTTTCCAGGGTACAGAGTGATAAATTTTAAAATAAAAAAATTGGATGTTCAATAATATCTTAAATACCCCTTAACCGATCTTGATACAAATTTTGCAGTGTTAGATTTTGTAGTAATAAGGGGCTCATTTAGCCCTAACTCAGCTAAATTTACCTAGTCCAGTTGCGTGTCAAACGGCACATAAACAAATATTTCTGACAAAAAGCGATAATTTACTGGCTTTCTTTTTCATTTTTTATATATTTTTTTTTAAGAAAAAAAATCAAATTAACTTTATTGTATATTCTTACACCACACAAAACAAAACAGTTTATATGGTAATATTTGTTAGTTTGATCCTAATATTGTTAAACTTTTAATAAAGAATTACTTTTTTCGTTTGACTTCCATTGTCTTTATTTATAACTATTGACACAACTTTTCGGGCAGTCCTATCTCTATCCGTTTTCAAGTGTTTCAACTTACTTTACACTTTTACACTTGAAAACGGACAAAGACAGGGCTGCTCAAAAAGTTGTGTGAATAGGTATAAATAAAGACAATGGAAATATAAAATTCCTTTATCTCAACCATTTCTTATGTTACATTTTTTAAGGAAACAAATTAAATTTTAGAAATTTATTATATCAAAAAATTGGTTATTTGGTTTCTTGTGCAGTGGAATATTACAAAAAAATTGCGAAGAATAAAAAAATCTAAAGCCGCGTACAGACGTGCTACGCAACACGCAACTTAACATGCAATGCAACAAAGGGTGTTTTGTTTTAAAACAAACTTGTAGATTTACGAGGTTGTGCAAAATCTTTTTTTAGCATATTAATGGTTGCAAGAAAACTGGAAAACCAATAAAGCAGGCAGCACACTATCGCGAAACAGAACGGAATGGAAGCGAACGGAAATTATAAAAACATATAACTAAATGGGAGTCCGCACACTATCGCGAATCGGAATCCTAAGCAACTCCTATTTAGTTATATGCTTTTAAAATTTCCATTCGCTTGCATTTTGTTCCGTCTCGCGATAGTGTGGTATCTGCTTAAATGTCGCCGCTGGTAAAAACTTGTTGATAAAAGAAACAATATTACAAAATTGATTTCTCTTTATAACATTTAAATAACTAAAGTATTTTTTCTTCTATCTTTACATTTTAACTTCGTTTCTCATTGTTCCTTGCAACAACACTCAAACACGTCTAAACGGTTTTTGCAAACTCGCATTGAACGCCTTTTTATTCGCGCAAAAACCGACATATGTATGGATCGCGACAAACGCTCCAGCGCGCATTACGCACAACTGTCCAAACGTGCAAATCTTGTTGAGTTGCATGTTACATTGCAGGTTACATAACACTCGTCTGTAGGCGGCCTACTGCAGTCGGCAAAAAATGTACCTAGATAACTTTTTTAAAGTTATTTGCATCAAAATGAGTCAAAATATGAACAGCAACCCTGTATCAGAAGACGTTGAAGTCAATATGTGTTTTTTTAAAGATTTTTTTGTTTTACTTAAAGTGCAGACATTTAGTCCAGAATAATTTTTTTAGGTAAATTCTTAAAAATTATATTTAAAGGTTTAATCATATTTGGTAATTATTTACAAACCGGACGAATACGCCGATTTTAATTAAATTTGGTATACGGAGGTTTTTGCGGCGCTGATTACGAATCTGAAAGAATTTTTAGTAGGACTCATTTCGTTCTCGAGATATTCATCATCAGCAGGGCCGTATTAAGGGTGTGAGGCGCCTTAGGCTAAAATTCCCAGAGCGCCTATTTTCCTACTTCAAAAATAAAAAAAAAAGTCCTTACCTCCATTACCATTAAAACCTCATTCTCTCCTTTTCGCGTATATTTTATTTATATCCCCACAGACAAGTTACTTCTAATCCCCACCGACGAAACTTTTTTAAAAACTTCCCTGTCTAGCGCCTATTTTTTCATGGCGCCCTAGGCTGTAGCCTAGTCAGCCTAATGGATAATACGGCACTGGTCATCAGACTTGATAACCAAAACTAACTTAAATTCACTATTTTCCCCTTCATTTTGCACTCAGTTCTTGAGTTTTCTGCTAAAACGGTAGTTTTATTTGATTTCCACCTCTAAAAACCTTATTTTTCTATTTATTTTACCCATTTTTTCCATGAAATTGTAAAGCTTCACTTTCAATTATTTCGATCGCAGTAAAAAAATGGGTAAAATAAATAGAAAAATTGGTTTTCTAGAGGTGGAAATTAAATATTGAATACCAATTTAGCTATCAATCAAGAATTAAGTGCCAAAAGAAGAGAGAAAATGGTGAATTTAAGTTAGTTTTGGTTATTAACTCTGATGATGTATATCTCGAGAACGAAACGAGTCCGACTAAAAATGCTTTTAGATTAGTAATCAGCGTCCCAAAAACCCCCGTATAGCGATTTGTTAATAATTACCTCATATTTTTATAACATCCTGAAAATACTTACTAGTAATAATTATAACAAAAAGGTTTTCCTTTACCTTTTTTTATTATATGAGTTTCAAAGTGTGCAATCTCCATTTATACTTTTTAATACAACAGTGAGATAAATGTCCCAGTATTTTTTTCGCGCTGAAATTACTTTTTAGGCCATGACAACATTCATAAAATAATGTTCAAACAAGAAAAATGCATTACATTGTAAATGTTCTTTATTCATTTTTTATTTAATATAACACGACAATGTAATTTTGGAGATTTTACATTATAAAACTAGCCCCCTCATATATTATAGTTTTTAAATGTGCTGCTGTTTTCCGCCAATAATATATGCTTTGCCAGGTTGACCACGACCATCCAGCGATGCGTTCACCGGCAGCAACACGTAGAATATCATGCTGCAGCATGCTTAATCCCCACGAAGCCGCGGCATTGGCTGCTGCAGCTGCCACTACAAAATTTTATCAAGAAAGCGAGAAAAAAGAGAAAAAAAGTGAAGATAAGGAGCAAAAAAGAAACGAAAACTGCCTATTATTAATCCTCTCGTTAGGCTGCCTTCATGGCCCAGTAAGTTTTTTTTTAACAAATTAATTAATTTAATGATTTTAAAAGAAAAAAATGCAGTGTGTGATATATTATTTAATGTGTTTTTTTCCGTACTAAACACGAATTCGTGTCAGAATTTGATTATCAATCAGGTTATTAAAATACCAGAATACTGATTAAAGGGTTCATTAAAGAATATTGACTGCTGAAACAAAACTGACCACTGGCACCGATTCCGGTGCGTCAAAACTGCGAACAGTTTTTATTATACATACATACAGTGAGGTCCTAAAGTTCGTCGCCCCCTTTTAACTTCTGAACCGTTCGGTATATTTTCATGAAACTTAAAACCATATTTTATGACCAAGGTCTGCAATTTTTTACATATCAATGACAGCTCTAAATGTCAAGGTGACAGCTGGGCGCCATATTGCGAAAAATAATTAAAAGGAAGGGGGTCTTCTGGCACATCATTTTAAAGCTTCTGACAGGTACTTTACAACCCTAGAATATAAGGTCAATACCTTCACCTACTACAAAATGGCGGTACTTTTAAAATTACTTAAATACCTGATTTCGATGGCCATATTTTCGAAAGAAATGAAGTTAGATGTACTTAATGTATTATTTTCTTAAGGCTCTTTTAAAGACCTTTTTAATGGTGATATAATATACAGGGTGCGTCATTAAAAAAATATATTTTTTTATGCTCACCCTGTATGTTACCACCAGTATCACCATTAAAAAGATCTTTAAAAGAGCTTTAAGAAAATACCATATTAGGTACATCTAACTTAATTACTTTCGGAAATATGGCCATCCAAATCAGGTATTTAGGTAATTTTAAAAGTACCGCTATTTTAAAGTAGGTAAAGGTATTGACTTTATATTCTAGGGTTGTAAAGTACCTGTCAGGACCTTTAAAATGATGTACCACAAGCCGCCCTTTCCTTTTAATTTTTTTCACAATATGGCGCCCAGTTGTCAGTTTGACATTTAGAGCTGTCACTGATGTAAAAATTGCAGACCTTGGTCATAAAATATTGTTTCAAGTTTCATAAAAATATACCAAACGGTTCAGAAGTTAGAAGGAGGGCGACGGACTTTAGGACCTCACTGTATATCAGAACTGCGTACTAAACCTTTCGTCTTTACCTGACCGTTTTTAATTAGTATAAGAACTGCGTACCAAACCATCTTTTTGTGAACCGTCTTTAACCTTATTTTTCCTATGTACTTTAAGTTTTCTAGAAATCCACTATTCTTCCCTTGCTTTTACATTTCTTTGTTTTTTCTTTCTTTCAATGCAAAACCAACCCAAACGCTACCACGTGTAATTTAAAAACTATAAAATAATTTTGCAAAATTTGCAACCGTTGAACCAAAACTAAAGCTAAAAATTTAAATTTATTTTTGAAAATAAAAAATAAAATAACACCTGTTATTAGTTAAAGCGAAATTCTTATACCATCTATATTATTTCCACAACGATAATGGAATTTGTGTAAATAAGCTCTGAAATAACAGCCAGGTAAATAAAAAAATCTAGCCAATATTTTTATTTGCAGACGTCACTGCCAGCGGAGGATTTATCAGCAAGTGCCTATTGGCTAACGCAGACACTCTTTGTGCTGCAGTTAGTCCCCTTATGGACCCTGAAGAGACATTGATGGAGGGTTTTTATGAGAGATGTGTGATGAACAACTACTTTGGTATTGGAGTTGATGCAAAAATATCGCTTGATTTTCATCATAAACGTGAAGGTAATCATGTGCTATATTACAAAACTGTTATCTTTATCAGACATTACACGAGGTATTCCCAATTGTAATATTAATTTTAACAGTTTATGAAACTTCCGGAAAACGAATTACTTAAGGAATAGTTGAATTTTATTTATTTTAAAAAGTAATAATAATAATAATTTTATTGTTTTTACAGCCTCCTTTATTATACAAAACGCACGAAATGTTTAATAATCGCAAAGTCACTTGCATTTCATAGCAAGTATTTTCACTGCGTAATTAAAGGTCGCCACTCAAATATTATAACAAAAAAATGACTTATTTTTATGCACATAGCCACACACTGGTTGCAAATATCAAATATTCAAGCCAGGCTATCCAAATTTATCGTTGCGTAAGACCTTTGCTATGATATAAGTGACAAGCGGCAAGCGACGAGCGACAGAGCGAGAAGCCTTGAGCGGCAGAAACCCCGTATACCAAATTTCGTTAAAATCGGAGTTGCCGCAGGTTTCTAGAAAATTACCCAGGTTAGTTTTTGTTATCAAGTCTGACGATGAATATCTCGAAAACGAAACGAGTCCGTATAAAAATTCTTTTAAATTCGTGATCAGCGCCCCAAAAATCCGTATAACAAATTTCTTTAAAATCGGCGATGCGTCCGGTTTGTAAATAACTACCCTTTTAACGCTACTTTTAGGTGCTAATAACAATGATCACAATTCTAATTCTAATAAAATTATTAAAATATATTAAACATTTCACTTACCGTTTATTAATATCAAATGGTTTCTTCTTAAAGCTAGTTTAGTTAGTTTATCCACCGCATAAAACAATGTCCAAAGTCTAAGGGATAGTTAGTATTCACGGAAAAATGTTAACAAGAAACACGGGTAATTTTCTAGAAACCTGCGGCAAATCCGATTTTACCGAAATTTGGTATACGTGGGTTTTTGGGACGCTGATCACGAATCTGAAAGATTTTTTGGCAGAAACGTTTCGTTCTCGAGATATTCATCATCAAAGTTCAAATTTAAACTAAGCTTATTTTCACTATATTCCCCCTTCTTTTTGCACACAATTCTTGAATTAAAGCTAAAGTGTCACACAATATTTGATTTTCAGCTTTTAAAACCCCGTTTTTCTACGTTTTTACATTATTTTTGCATTATATTTTGAGCAGTGTTTTGTGAGTTCCGGTATATGCAGAGATTTTTATCAAAAATATTTTTTTGGGAAATCAAAAATTAAAAAAATTCCCTATGGTTAAACATTTCTGGCGGTCAGTTTATAGGGTATGTTCTTTTGGTTCTCTCCTTTAGAAACTTATTTACCGGTCTTTTATTCACATTTACACTGTTGCCAAGTTTTACCTTTCTACAAATTTTCTAATTTAAGATTAAGAGTCGCATAACACTACAGAATCGGAAACAAAACGTATACTCGAGAAATGCGACATTTTTAGTCAAGATTCAAGAATTGAACCCCTGTACTTACATTAATATAAATATCATTGTATTTAATAAATTAGTTAAATAAAATAAGTAGGTATACAGGGTGTAATTAAATGAAAATATAAAAACGAAGGGTATGATTCCTTAATTTAAAAAAAAAAAGTTTATATAAACATATGTCTTAAACCTCCTATCTTTTAAGCTACAGGGTTTTAAAGTTTTAAGAAAAAATCGTTTATCATAACTTTAAAATTGTTCAAGATATTTTCATAAAATTTAAGACGCACCTGCGCACTGATCACAAATATTTTTGATGTAAAGGATGTTTTAATTACTTCTACCAGTGGCGTTCGAACAAGATGTATACTGGGGATTTAAAAAAAATGTGGTATCCATTGCTTTTTTATAAAAATTATGTTTAAAATCCCATTAATTTTGCAACAAATTTAACCTTTTAATTTTTCTTTGTTTGATGCACCGTTTTCTCTTAAAAAATAAAATCCATGTTTGATCCATTTTTGGTATAGCAAAGTTATTTTAAACTATTAGTCTGGCGCCCTATTTGAATGTTTTTTTACGCAAAAACGTTCTGTGATATTGGTAAAAATTTAAATTTTATATTACTTCAATACATTTAAAAATTATAAACTTTATAATACAATTCTTAATAAACTTTTCCAATTAACTGTAATTAAAACAAAAGCAATGCATAATGTAAATGTAACATAACTTTTTATTATTATCGCAGAAAAGTTTTTCCTGTAAATAAATAAAATGTCAAATTTAAAAGTATTTTTTTTCAATTTTAAACAGCTGTTCTTTATAAAAAATTTCGATATTAGCCAAAATGCAAGTACTTTATTCTTAATTAAAAACCAAATTTTTGGGCAAACCTCGTAGCTGACTGTTAAAATTTATTATCTGATAATTGCCATTTATATTTGGGGCCATGCAAAACATATAAAGAATAACGTTTTTCGTAAACTTAATAATATATTTGCCGCTCTACCGCTCGGCGCTTGCTACTTGTATCGTAGTCGAGGCCTAAGTTTTTCTTATAATTAAGTTAACAAACACGATATCGGAAATATATTTCCACCTCCTTCACTAATTCTAAAAAGTGCAAAAATATTCAAATAGTTTATTTTTATACTAGCAATATGTCCGTAGAAATTTATTATTTTAATGCTATTTGTATTTAAGATAAGACAGGAAAAGCCTTAATTTTCCGCATTTGATTAAAATACCCTATACAGCGTTTCCCCCCTAAAATGTCTACATATGGAATATATTTTATTATTAATTTTACGAAAAAAATATTCCTTATAAAAATTTCTGCGTGGTCTAAAACGCAAAATGCAATCAAAAGATATAAAAAAAATGCTTAGAAATAAAAATAACGGTAATTTTATAGAAACTTGCGGCGATTTTGACGAAATTTGATATAGGGAGTTTTTCGGGGCGCTGATCACGAATCTGAAAGAACTTGGCGCAAACGTTTCATTCTTGAAATATCCATCATTAAAGTTAAAATTTAAACTAATCATATTTTCACTTTATTCCTTCTTCTTCTTTGCACACAGTGAACCTATGCGATTTAATGCCAAAATAATGTAAAATACGTGAAAAACGGGGTTTTAAGAGGTAAAATCAAATATTGTATACCACTTTAGAATCAAGAATTGTGTGCAAAAAGAAGGAATATAGTAAACATTGGATTACTTTAAATTTCAACTTTGATGATGAATATAGTAGGTATACCGAATTTCGCCAAAATCGGAGTTGCTACAAGTTTCTAGAAAATTAACAAAAGAACTCTCGAATGTGCAAACTTATTTACAATTAAAAGATTTTTTTTTTAATTTTTTATGCGATAACAGGGGTTTCTGTGACTTTTCGATGTTTTAACAGTTCTTAAGCTTTTTTAGATATTACATTTCGAAATAAGTATTTACTAATGTACAAATTAAATTTTTATCGTTATCGCCTAAAAAATGTTTTTCTTGGAAATTAATGAGTTTGCATTTTTTAAGTTATTTTTAATTCTAAATATTTTTCTTCATAATGTGTCCTTAGACCTAAATTAGAAAAATATTTTTGAAACTTTATATTAAGTTATTGGAAAATCTTAAGTTTAATATTAAATTAGCTCGCCTCCTACATTTCACAAGCGAGACACACGGCTGAGATAGGCTGCAGGCTCGTTGTGGTTATGTGTGGCCAGACCTTAAAGGGGTTAGCATGCTACAAAATTTAAGAAGACAGAAGTAACTCAGCAAATTTTCTATCAATTAACCTAAAGAAACGTAAAGTTGGATTTTATTTAGATTTGCATAATATAATGGCATAATCTTCTTCTCCTTTGTTTTAGAACACCCAGAAAAATGTAGATCAAGAGCCAAGAATTATTTGTGGTATGGAGTGCTAGGAGGAAAACAGTTATTACAAAGATCTTTTAAAAATCTCGAACAACGAGTACAATTAGAATGTGATGGTCAAAGAATCCCTTTACCTAGTCTTCAGGGGATCGTGATTCTCAACATTCCAAGGTAAGCGGAGCACCTTTAAATTGAGGAATTAAATAGGCTAAGTCGTCTTTATTTCCTAAAATAAAATGATGAGTCGACTTTCGTGAATTTTTTGCTTAAACTTTTAAAAACAAAAAATGTGTAATTATTTATAAAGCACAAGTGCGGAACTGGAACTGCAGGAGTCCGGAATCATGTAACTACAATATCGAAATTTCATTGGGCTGTCTGCCCCCACGTTAAAAAAGTGACAGATCCGTCACAGTGCCGAAAAATATTTAATCTTTTTATGGAATACGCCGATTTTCTTCTTTACTTTTGTGCTTGTCAGGTATTTTTGTTAATATTGTTAGTTTAAAAGATTACCCTATTTAAATTTATAATCTAAATTTATGCTTTTGCCTCTAACAAGAAAAGTCCCCAGGTGTCCCCGACCGACTTTTATGGAACTGCAAAATGTTGTAGTACTTCAAAAATAAAAACATGTATTTTTTTCTTATCGGTCATTCAACACTTTTAAGGGGTAAAATGCACCCCTAAAATTTACCTTAAAGAATATTATGTTTTTTTAAACCGAAAAAAATTAATAGAGGGTGAATATTCAATAAATAAAATTATGGTTTTTATTTCGTGAAGTTATCTCATACTTTCTCCAGTTATTTAAAAAAAAACAATTTGAGGGTAGATTTTAGAGATGCATTTCACCCCTTAAAAGTGTTTAATGGCCGATAAAAAAAATACGGGTCTTTTATTTTTTGAAAGACTACAACATATTGCAGTTTTATGAAAATCGGCGAGGGACACCTGGCATACTCTCCTTGTAAGATACTTTCGATTTAATCTTGTCAAAAGTGTTTTATACTTTAATTAGTTATTAGGCGTAAGTCACTTTTATCGAAATGTAAAAATTAAAATTTTATACTTGTTTATCTAAAAAATCTCTGCTTTACGGGGTGTTTCCTAACTAAGGTACGTAAGGTGATTCCTTTTGTTATTTTATGAAAAGAGGTCCTATAAACAAATGTTTGAAGTAGCTTTATTTCTAAAATGCAGGGCATTAAAGTTTAAAAAACAAGTCGGTATTTTATAAAAATTCGTAAACCTATTTGCTATAGTGGTTTAAAGTAATGAGGCGTCTCAGTGGCTACCACACTCGATATTATTGAAAATAAAAAGGGCGCCATTGATTTTTGTGGCAGTTTTCTTATATTTTTCCAAATAAGCAACTAAAATACAACTTTTTAATAAAAATTTTAAATTCACTTTAGGTCAATCTAAAAAAAGGCAATATGAAATATTGGAAAAAAAATGGAAAACAAACAATTTTAACCCTAAAACAAGTAAAAGCATATTTAAATTCAGGCCCGCCGAAAGCCGTGTCGGGTCCCGGTATAAATAATAAGTACGAACCAGCATATGAAAATAAAAAAAATAAATTAATCAATAAAAAAAATACAATGTACAAAAATGTTTAATAGTTTGTTAAAAGTAGAAACATTTCAGGAACTATATCTTACCTATAATTAGTCTAAGAATATTTTACAATAGATTATTGAAAAAGTAATTGTATTCTTTTTCGCGCGAAAGCGTCGTTCGATGGAAAATTTAATTTCCTACATCTTTTCTGTTTACTACTACCTTAAAAAGTGCGTAGTTTTCGAGCTAACCTCAAAAAACTAAAAAGGAGATGTTTTTACCCGGTTCTCAAATCGCCCCCCTCTAAATGGTAACACTCCGCGGTTTTTTGATATTTGCGGGTCCATTGACCATATAAAACAATAAAACTAATTAACTTTTAGATTTATGGGTGGAATTAACTTCTGGGGTGGGACAAAGGAAGACGACATGTTTTTGGCACCATCCTTTGATGACAAAATTTTGGAAGTTGTTGCAGTGTTTGGTTCAATGCAGATGGCTGCATCTCGTATGATGAAATTTCAACACCATAGAATTGCTCAGTGTCAAAGTATTCAAATTAATATTTTAGGTAAAAGATTTTGCTATAGTTTTACTATTGTATTTTCTACATTCTACTAATCGTTTAATTTATAAAATTAATTTAGTTGAAGAGTTTATTGGAGAGCGTGGTAGAGTGACTAGCGTGCCAGCCTCTCACCGCAGAGACCCGAGTTCGATTCTCGGTATCATACATCGTAATTTTTCATTGCTCGTCACCTCACAGAAGGCAATAGCAAACCACTGTGGTATTCTACATAGTACACACTTTCAGGTTGTGGTTCGGAAGCCACGTAAAGCCATTGGTTCCGCATATTTATGTAAAAACAGTTTGGTACGCGCCACATATATGTAGGAGAAGGCGCCTACGCTCTGGATACAGATCATGGCACTAAAAGAAAGAAAAGAAAAGTTTATTGTAATATTATGATAAACCACATATATACACTTTAATACGGAGTTATTAAATTTCTGTGTCTGAAAACAATGTGTAAAATGAACTATTTAAAAAAAAATTAAATATATTATTTTTGTTTTACTTAGTTTAAAGACAATATTTTTTTATTGTGACTTATCTAATTACTACTTAAATCAATTAAAAAATAAAACAGATTTTTGTAGCCGGGTGGCTTATAATGGTATTACATTAGGCTCTTTGATTATATGGTATCTCAAAATTATCAGAGATCATGAGTTTAATGCAACTGCTTAGAGAAGCTAATTATACGTATTTGCTGCAATAGCATACCGAGTGCCCGCAAGTTTACGTTCCGGCTGCAGTATTTTTTTAATTTAGATCGTATTCTTCTTAAATTATTCCACGTACAGAAAGTATGAGGAAAAATTGCTTATTTTCTTACTTTCACCGTACATTAAAAATATACAAGATAGCCAATCAATGTAGAAAAATTCAAAACCAAAGACTTACGCCATAAGGGTGGGTTTTTACCCAATATACTCTTAAAGTTTTTGAATTCTATAATCAATTCCAAGTGTTTTTAATTAGGATACTATAAATCTATCTTTAACTATTTTTGTGTTATTCACGTTTCGGCTTATATTATTTAATTAAATAAGCAAATCAATATAAATCAAGTCATTAAAATTTTTACCTATTAGTAGATTTTAGATTAGTTTTTCATAATGAAGTATTCTTTAGATGAACACTGCAGATAGCAACGCTATATTCCAAGTGTCAGGAAAATGCCAGTGAAGCGAAAAGAAGATTATGAAAAACTAAAATAAAATCAACTAATAGGAAAAACTTCAATGACTTTGAAGAATCAGGTGATCACCTGCGTTACCCGAATTTCCTATTGATTTGCTTATTTAATTAAATATTGTAAGCCAAAGAGGTAACTGTTTGAGCGTCGATAACTATGGTACCCTTATTAAAAAACACTTGGAATTGACCATAGAAGTCGAAAATGTTATAATATTTAAAAAACGCAACATTTATGCCGTTAGTCTTCTCTTTGTTATGCATTGTTTTTTTATTACGCTTTTCAAATTCTCCAAGCTAAAATACATCGATTGGCTATCTTGAATTTCTCAAAAAATACGGAAAAGGTCAGAAAATATTCCGTTTTTCCTCTTAAATAAAATACCGTTTACAAGTGTACATACATAATTAACTTTAAAAAAATACAAACCAAATATTATATTTTTAAACTTTTCTAAAAGAGTGGCACTTCTGATAATAAAAATTTAAAAGTTTATTCACATACAGGGTGTTTTTAGAGTAATTTAAAGGGTGATTTAAATTGAGTTTCCACATTAGTGATTTAAAAAATAAAAATTATATAAAAGTATTTATTGGCCTTTGAAAGTAGTTTATTACAATGATGTATTAAGCATGGCTTATAAGGTATACACATAATCCGTTTTGAGAAATTTTTTACTACTCCTTGGCGCAAATCAGGTCCTATGTTGGTAATATGGAGTCTGATCACCTGTTTCAGCTCCGCATTGGTGGAGGGTTATTCTTGCAGGCTTTGCTTTTGAGATACTGACAAAGAAAATAATCGCCGTTACGTGAAATAAAACTAAAAATAATAAAACCGAAAGTCAGTAAGAATTATAGTGGGTCAACTAACAGGTCACTGCAGACTAAATAAACACCTGTAAACAATAGGCCTGGCAGAAGAAAACCTATGCTGGTTCTGCCAGGAAGAAGAAACTGCAGAACACATATTGTGCTACTGTAAAGCCCTTTATCATCTGCGGTTTGCAAGGATGGGTGAGGAAAAACCTTAAGCAGCAACATTTACAGAGAATCCAGTTTTAAGCTTGTGGAGTCTAAATAAAAACACCGGCTTGGATAGTCTGCTCTAACAAAGGGATGGAGGATACACAATAAACCTGAGCAGGTTGCAGTGTTAGAGGATTACAATCCACCTTCAAGCTTATGCAATCTAATCTAATCTACGTCAAATAATGCGACCTGGAAACTTGCCGCGTAGTAATTGTATTGATTCTCCTGATGACAGGTGGCATCATCCTGTTGTAACCATAGATCATCGAATTCCATATTTTCCAACTGCTCACAGAAAAACTTTGTTATCATGTTCTGATAGCAAACGCCATGAACCGTAACGGCGTTCTCCGCATGATCCTCGAGAAAAATGACCAATTACGCCTCCGGACCAAAAAGCACATTAAACAGCTACCTTTGAGGATGCAATTTCACTTTAATAACCTTTCTTGTATTTTTTTAATCCCACAAGGCTGATTTGTGCCAAACAATTCACGTAAAGCACGAAATGTATTTTTCTTTGATTGGCCGTTTTCATAATAGGCTCGAATAAGTTTAACACGTTGTTTCGTCGTATATTGCTCCAGGACTGTTTTGTTCATCTTTTGTCCTTAGAAATATCATGTTGTCGTTGACAAGTTTAGTGGTGTTTCAAAAAAATATATTTTTGTAATGTAGAAACTTAATCTCCTTTATTTTAGCAGCTTGTAGAACTCGGAAAAAGAAGTTAAAATGCCAAAAATCACCTATACAGGGTGTCGGGAAATGTGGAAATCTCTCGCACACGTATGGAACAGATGAAAATAATACGACAAGTTTCTATAATTTTTTCCGTTTAAGCCCCCTGCGGAGATATGATCCCCTAAAGGGGCAGCTAGAAATCGATTTTTCGTTAATAACTTTTAAAGCGCTCTGTATAATTTGATAATATTTTAGTACGATGCATACTAGTAAAGACCTCTTAAAATAGTGCCCTTGAAACTTATGTCGCTTCTTTAGTTTGCCAGGGACGGACTAGTTTTCGCACATTATTGATAATATTTTTACGCCCTGTATGGTGAAGACACAAAAATATGTTTTGGGTAGTTTAAACCTTTTGCTAAAAAAAAGGTACTCTTGTTTGACATCGATAAAATGAGCCGTTTTCGAGTAAGAAATTATTTTCACAATAAGAGTTTATTTTTGTTTAATAATACAATATTTTATTTTCGATGATTTTTGTAATTTTTGATTCAGTATTGAAGTCCTCTCGTAAAAAAATAAACTCTTATTGTTAAAATAATTTTTTACTTGAAAACGGCTCATTTTATCGATGTCAAACAAGAGTACCTTTTTTAGCAAAAGGTTTAAACTACCCAAAAACATATTTTTGTGTCTTCACCATACAGGGCGCAAAAAATATTATCAATAATGTGCGAAAACTAGTCCGTCCCTGGCAAACTAAAGAAGCGACTTAAGTTTCAAGGGCACTATTTTAAGAGGTCTTTACTAGTATGCATCGCACTAAAATATTATCAAATTATACAGAGCGCTTTAAAAGTTATTAACGAAAAATCGATTTCTAGCTGCCCCTTTAGGGGATCATATCTCCGCAGGGGGGCTTAAACGGAAAAATTTTATAGGAACTTGTCGTGTTATTTTCATCTGTTCCATACGTGTGCGAGAGATTTCCCACATTTTCCCGGACACCCTGTATAATAAGAGAGTTAGTTTACAGTTTTTTATTTATTTTTAAAAAAATATAATAAATATTTACCAAATTTAGATATACGATAAGACTAGTAAAACAAGAAACGCTAAGATTTTACCCAGTAGTTTTGGTTAGTCAGGAATTAAAGAAATACATATGTGTAATAACATTCTTTCTTTAAATTGAAAATGCTTGTAATTTTTTTCATGAATACCAGGTTTTTATTTTTAAGGGCTGTAAAGAGTCGTAGATTGGCCGAACAAGATTTTGCGCCAATCAAATAAATGGGGACAATTTTAAGCAGTTTTGGTAAAAACGGTACCCATTTCAATTCAAAATCTTTATTTATTTAGAATCCATTAAAAATACAAAGATTTTATTTGGGATCCAATGTTTGTGTGTTCATTTCTAATTTTACTTTCTAGTTTAAATATTTTATTTAAATACTTTAGTATAAGTTGCTACTACATATTAATTATATAACTTAATAATAGGTTTATTTTATACGTTTAGCATTATGGATTAAAGTTAAGTTTAAGAAAAGATATCACCAATATATTTAACTTGATTCACTTTTTTAATAATGTAAACTAACTCTTTATTATGCAACTTTTATACAGTGTGTCTAATAAAGTTGAACCCATATGGAAAACTTTTTATTATTCATTTTACGAAAAAAGTTATGTTTTATAAAAATTTCTGCATGATCCAAAAAGTAACAGGCAACCATCAGATATAAATTTTTATTCGTCTACGAGGTCTGGCCAAAAATAAAATTTTAGCTTAAGAGTAAACTACCTATATATTTTTGATAATATTGGAAATTGTTATAAAAAAGACGTTAAGAATTTAAAATTAATTTTAAATATACAATTTTGGATATTTACAAAAAAAATATTTTTTATTTTTTTTTCTGCGATAATCCAGAAAATTTAAATTTGTCTATTAATGCATTGTACATTCTTCTTATTTTAGTAACAATAAATTAAACGGTTTATTTCAAATTGTCCTATGAAACCTAAAATTATAAAAATATGTTACACAAATGTACAAACCAAATTTTTACCATTTTCGATTTAAAATAATAATAATGAAATAATAATCAAAATTATTATAAAGTAACTTTTAATTCTAAACATCTGTTTTTTTTATAACAATTTTTGTAATTAGCAATAATACAGGTTCTTTACTCTTAAGTAAAAATTACATTTTTGGCCAGACCTCGTAGATGATTCATACAATTTAATATCTAATGGTTGCTTTTAGGTTTTGGATCATGCAGAACTTTTATAAAGAGTAAGTTTTTGTAAAATGAATATTAAAAAGTTTTCCATATGGTTCCAACTTTTAGACACACTGTATAGGTTATTTTTGGTATATTAACTTCTTTTCACGAGTTCTACAAGCTGTTAAAATTACTTAACTTTGAAAACATCCTGTATAAAGCTTTAAAAAATAAAAATATTGTATTTGGGCAAAACCGATTTAAAGAATCATAAAAAAATAAAATATACAGGACCATTAAAAAAATAAATTTTAAAGTAAACCAAAAGTAGAAATCAGCTTGTAAAATGTGCATGGAAATGACTTTCTATTAGAATAAATGCCAAACCAACTTTCGTTATCATTAATTTTTATATAATGGCAACTGGACAGTAATCATGTGCGCACCTGGTATAAAAAAAAAACTAAAAACGCTTTTGATTTGGTTTCAATTGTAAAGATATCTTTTATTTAAAAACATCTAGTGTTTTAAACGAGAAAATTTTTAGTATTATAACTTTTTATAATAGGCTACGATTGCTCTTTACCTTTATTACCAATTAAAAAAAATACTTTTTACCTTAAATTACAACTTTTAAATTACCGTTAATTATTAAATCTTGAGTTAAACTTAATAAAATACTAATTTAGTGACGAAGGTGTACCAATTCAAGTTGATGGTGAAGCATGGATTCAACCACCGGGGATAATACGGATACTGCACAAAAATCGTATGCAAATGTTAGGGCCACAACAGAGCTCTTGAAAATTCCCTAAAATCCTGGGAGGAGAAACAACGTCAAAGCATAGCGATGGACAAGGAGGAATTAAACCAAGGCTGTCAATTTCGGGACCAAGTCATGATAAGTCCAGAAGCAGCTTTACTAGACAAAGCATGCCTGGCCATTCGGATACAAGCAAAAGTTTCTTTGGGAGTTACAGTTGAGAAGATACGACAACATTCATTTAGTGGAGCGGTAAGTGACATCTTTAAAACCTACCAAAAATAAATTCATTTGTAAAATTTAAAGGCCATTTAGTATTTTTAATTTTAAATACCTAAATACAAGAGAGTTTTTACAAGAGAATAAATGGTCCAAATTTTTTGAATTTTATAACGGCATTTTGGAAATACTAATTGCATGGTATAAAACTAAAATTTAAAAAATACATTTATTGGTAATATACAGGACAAGCCATAACTAAAAATATAAAAAAATGGCCAAGAAAAAATAGTACGCCACTGAATTTTTCTAAAATACATATTTTTTAAATCCCCATTTAGCTTAGAACAAATTTGAAATCATGACTTTTTTGTTTGATGTACGGTTTTCGCGTAAATCAATAAAAACCATTTTTTGGCATGGTCAAAGTCCTAATTAAATAATAAATAACAAGGATTAATTTATGTAGAATTTTATATTAGGAATACAAACCTTACCCTTAATTTTTCTTTCTTAAATTTTCTTTATTAAATTTAGGTATGGTCAATGCTTTAAGGTAAAAATGATAGTTGCAACAATCAAGTGGGCGGATGGGCGCCATCTTGGGAAAAAATTAAATAAAACGGGGGTCGTGTGGCACATCATTCTAATGCTACTGACGAATACTTTATAACCCTAGAATATAAAGTCAATACATATCCACTACAACATGGCGGCACTTTAAAACCTACCTAAATTCCTGAATTAGATAGCCATATTTTCAGAAAATAATAAAGTTAGATGTACCAAATATGGTATTTCCTTAAAGCTCTTTAAAAATCTTTTTAATAGTGATATAATATACAGTGTTTTAATAAAAATAGATATACTTCTTGTCCTACCCTGTATATTACCACATATTACCATTAAAATATGTTTTAAGAAGATACCACATTGTACACCTAACTTTATTAGTTTCGGAAATATAGCCATCTAAACCAGAAATTTAGGTAGTTTTTTAAAGTGCCGCCATTTTGTAGTAGGTAAGGGTGATTGTAATGATATATCATTTGAAAAGGCTTTTAAGGGTCCTTCAGATTCTTTGATTTATATACAGGGTGTTTCATTTAAAAAAACTAACTTTTTAACATTTGTATATCTAGAGGTAAAATCACAAATTTTACGCGACCCTGTATAAATCAAAACAAATTTATCCATACGAAAACCAATGCAAACGACCTTGAGATGCTACACCCTAAATTTTACATTTCCACGAATGCAGAGAGAAGTAATAAAAGCCATTTAATTAGAGATATTTAAAAAAATAATAATTAAAAAATTATTAACTCAAAATCCGTTAGAGATACAAAGTTATAGGATAATGTCAAAAAGATTCAAAAATTAATGGCGGATCCAAAAATACTATAATATAGAGGGTGTTCCATTTGAATTATGAAAGATGATGCTTCTTTTAGACCACAAGCAACTACCTGTGTTGCCAAATTTTCAAAGAAATGCAATATCCCCTTTTCCGTAAATGTCTAAGGTACCATCGAGCGTGAAGGGTGTATCACGTATGTGTCCCGAATCAGACTCTATCTAGAACATTCTTTTCATATCTGGGGGCTAGCACTTCTGACAACCTTCATCTATCTGATCTATATGATGTTATTAAATTAAATTAAAAAAAAAATCATAAGGAATGTGCGTAATACTTCCCCTAGAACAGGGATGGCGAACTAATGGCACTCATGCCACAAATGGCACGCGAGGTAAAATTTTTGGCACGCGAGTGTGTTGATGTTTTTTTCAGTGAAAATTATACAGCGGCCGGAAGGGGCAAGGATGAAAGTTTTTAAGTAGAAGACCTTTTTTTGCTCTTCAATTTTTACCTCACTCTAAAAAGTATTTCCTGCCTTCATGGGACGCCTAGGACACCATTGAAAGTTAAGGACTTTTTTCCTACTGACTTAAAAGTATTTAATTAAAAGTATGCCATGGCACGCGTAGGACATCATTTTACATTTTTGTACAAAAATGGCACGTTGATACAAAAGGTTTGCCATCTCTGTCCTAGGAAAATCTGAATAATATTGATTGTATTAAAGTTCTTTTAAACAATAAATATATTATTTTTAAACTTGAAATAAACTCTTTTCAAATATTTTTAGGTGCCGCATCACATCGAAAAGGAAAAACATTCAGTTACATTTGTAGAGCGTCCGGCCGATCAACCTGACATGGATATTTTATTTTCTGAGGAGGAACACTATCTCTTACTTAATTTTATAGAATGTACCACAACCCTTACAAAATGGATAAAAATTTTGGCAATAAGTCACACTTTGGAGGTAAGAAAAAGTCGTAACTAATTAATCTACAGTGTGTTCACAAATGGATTTAACTAGACCTGTATTTTTTTTAATATTTCAAAAAAATATTCATCATAAAAATTTTTGCTTTGTGTGAAATAAATAATTGCTCTATAACATACAGGTTGTTTAAAAATTGCGAAAATAATATTTTAAAAAAGAAAAAAAATGCAAAAAAATATATTTATAAAAATTTAATTAAAAAGAATAAAAAAATAAATAAAAAATGGTCCTATACATTTTTTCTTATTGCTAATCATTGCTTAAAACAATTTTGGTGTAAACTAAAATAAATGTTTTTTATAAATAATTAATTTTACTTTTTATATGCATACAACATTAAGTTAAGTTAAAGTGTATGTAAGTAGTAACACAAAAAGCAACGATTTATTCAACAAAAAATTAAAATTTATATTACTTTTTCACGCTTTTTTAATAAGGAGTTAAAAATACTCATAATATAACAAAATAAAATTTTTGCAATTTTCAATCTTCTGTATATTATAGGGTGATTCTTTTTAATGCTTTTATTCGAATTTTTATTCACCTAATTAATTTTTTTAACTTGTTACTAAAAAAACATTAACTTTATTTTCTCAAGAAACCATAACCAATACCAAAAACATTTATTATACAGTTTTGATTACTTTTTTACGTTTTTTAATTAGGTAGTCTAAAAAATAGGTTTTACTGTTTTTTTTCTTTCAAATAATATTTTCAAGCGATTTTGAACCACCCTGTATATACAACGGAGAATTTCATTATAGCTTATAGCATTTCAGACGAAGCAAACACTTTTTGAGGTATAACTTTTTTAGAAATATTAAAAATGTGTTTTTAGACGTTTTATTATTTTATTAGGGTAAAGCACAACTTTCGATAGCTTTAGTTCGGAAAAAGTTCATTTTAGAACACATGTTGTTTATAAAAAAAATTGTTATAAATTTTAAAACACCTTGTATATGTTAGCGTAAAAAGATAAATAAAAGTAGATAAAATCTTGGTTTTCTATTAAAACCAACGAATTTGTCACATAATAATAATAATAAATTGCATGAATCATACGTAAAAAATTGCGATGAATAGTTATTATAAAAGGTGAATAATAAGTAGTTAAAAAAACTCGTAAACTGTCGTAAACAAAAAAATGCATGAATTATCTGCATTTTTCGTTTTAAAAGACTTACGTTAATCTTGATAATACCTGAAAAGTTTACTACACTCACGACGTTCAAATTGTTTTTTGTTTTAATGTATTTTCATGTTATCTTCATGTTAAAAAGTAAAAAAATATATAAAACACTCAGTGTATCTTAGTACATACAAGATAAATAATAAAAATTTAGTAATATTTATGTATACAATTAAAACTAAGCATTTTTAATTTATTAAAAGAATTTCTAAAAACTTTATTTTTAAATTGTTATGCAGTTTTGGAAACATAAAATTAACAGACGTTTTAGTTTAATGTTTAAATAATAAATTGATAAAAAAATTGTTGCCTTTTGTACCACAATAAAAAGTTTTGTAATTGTTTAATAATTAATAATTATTTTGTTGTCTTTTAAGACGGATTTGTACTCGCTGGCAACGAAAACCGACTCATGTCTTGAAAGCATTCATCCAACAGGAAAACTTTTAACGGGACCAGCACTTCGAGCAGGTTTTACTAAACTTGTGAACGCAGTTAAACAACTATATGAAGAAAGTTGTTGTCTTTTGCATGATAGAGGCGACAAGTTAAAACTAAGAGAAGATCTGGAAAGTAAGCTGAGCGTTAGCTTAGCGAACATGGAATTAGAATTAAGGAAATGTGTTATATTTGATACATCAGAAGGAAGTTTGGTAAGTTCTAATGGTAAGGGAACCTAAGCGAAGATTTTGCGCGTTAGTCGAGCGCGTCAGAAAATTATATGGTGGAGAAACCTTGTTCCCTGTATTGTACCCCTACCATATACAGTGTGTCCACGAAAGGTGGCGTCATATGGGAAACTTTTTTAGTATTAATTTTACGAAAAGAAGTTATTTTTATAAAAAGTTCTGCATGGTCCAAAACCTAAAATACAATTATTAAATATCAAATTGTGTCAATCAGTCATCTACGAGGTTTAGACAAAAATGTGATTTTTGCTCAAGAGTAAAGTACCTGTATTTTTGCTAATATCGCAAATTGTTATAAAGAAAAGATGATGAGGTGAGAATTAAAAATTACTTTTAAATATGTAATTTTGTTCATTTACATATGCGAAAATAGAGAAAATTTAAGTTTTTACATAAGTGCATTGTACATTCTTCTTGTTTTAATACCAGTTAATTTAAAAAGTTATTTGAAACTGTTCTATGACATTTATAATCAAGAAATTAACTGCACTAATGTACAAAACTAAATTTCCATCATCGCAGAAAAAAATCAAAAATGTATATTATTTGTACACAAACAAATACATATTTAAAACTAATTTTTATTTATAAACATCTTTTTTAATAAAAATTTTTGATATTAGGAAAACACAGGTACTTTTTTATCTTTGGACAATCCACGAAGTCTTAAAGCCTAAATACTAACGTACCGTGGGTGTCTTGAGCGAGGTAAGAGGGAGTTTGTTGACACGGGACTTAAATACTTGAAGATTTGGGGGAAGGAAAGACCTCCGCGGGCAGCAGGTTCCAAATTCTAGAAACTCTAGGGATAAAAGAACGAACAAAGTGGGAAGTTAGACTTTACTTTTAAGCAAAATTAATTTTTTTGTCAAACCTCGTAGATGACTAATACTATTTGATATCTGATGGTTGCTTTTTAGGTTTTAAACCAAGCAGAACTTTTTATAAAGAATAACTGTTTTTCGTAAAATCAACAATAAAAAAGCTTCCCATATGACGCCAACTTACGTAGACACACTGTATGTACCCTAGACTAATAAAAAAATCGAAATTTACTACAAAAAAGCTTTCCTATAATTTTTTGATAAACCGACGCTTTTAAAGTTATTCAACTTTAAAATATAATTTTAAGGATTTATGAAACCAAAAAAATAGAATACAAAATTTTTTAAAATTTGCCAACATTTTTGATAAACCTTATAGTTTCGTCAAAAAATTGGGAAAAAAACGTCGGTTTATAGAAAAATTATGAGAGAGAGTTTTTTTGTAAAGCGTTCAATTTTATACAAGAAAGTGATTTGGTCTACCATTTTTAATAAACCATTAACGACGAATAAAATCCTAAACTTAAAAAACAAGCTTTTTATGTTAACCATATGGAAAATTAAAATGTATTAAGCGGCACCTCTTAACATTAATATTAAGGGCTGTGGCTGTCACAGGATTTTTATTCATTATTTCCAACAATATTGTTGATATAATTAAAAAAAAAACAAAATACGATTTTATTTATTCAGTCTCATGTACCCGTTATTTAGGGGCATGGGTTTAGGGTAGTTATTAGTAAAAAAATAAGACCTTTGAAAAACTTGAGTGCGTCAGGTTAAGACAAGGTAAATTAGGTACATACAAAACAGTGTATATTTCAATATTCAGATGATTTTAGAAAAGCATATGGAAATGGGTGAATCGCAAAGTTGTAAAAAAAGCGTCACCGCGGAGTACTCGAGCGCGATTAATTTATTTTGAAGAAAATTATGCAAGGATTTAAAACAAATTTGTTATGTTGCGATGTAGCTCAAACCATTATTGCATTAGTGTAGAGCATACAGCTGCTAAAAACTGTATTTCAACTGCGCGCCTTTCTTTCCTTCTCACTTTTTCTTTATCTCTCTATCTCTCGCACCATGATGGTTTTACAGATGATCACAATAATGTGTTTGCATTTAGTAGATGTACGAAGTCCTGTTTTATTTGTTGCGTTTTAAAATAATTATATTAGTTTATAGCAATAACTTATTAATACATTTTCAAAATGGGTGATTTAATTGTGCAATGTGTACTTTGAGTGAAAGATGTGACAAAATTAAAATGTTTGCACTCAGAATACATTACTACGTTTATATCGAATAGTTGAAGCTGGCTTGAAAACAAAGCGGCTTTGAAGCGATTTCAAGTCTAATGTGTAATTTCGGTGGTTTGAAAATCGAGGTCAAGCACATTTCAGGCCATCGTCGTACGCATGCGGCAGTTTTACATCCAACTTCACAGTAGACATCAAATGAAAAACAAACCTCACTTTTTAATTTGTCCCGTTTTGTGTGCTGTTGTTGGTGTGCGCGTGTTATAAAGTTTTTTCACCTGTTTTCCAACTCTTATTATTCATAAAAATGTCTAAATCATATATGAAATTAACACTGATTTTTTGAGGAAGCATTCATCTGAAGTTAGGCAGTTATTAAGCCCGCTTGAATCGTTTATATTGTGTTTCTAATCGGCTTCAGTGAAGTCAACCCTACTTATTTTCAGGCTTGACTTGAACGATTCAAGTCACTTTCAAGCGCGTTTATATCGCTTTTTTCAAGCCACTTTTAAAAGCCGCTTTAACTCAAGCTAGCTTCAACTATTCGATATAAACGTAGTGCATGTTACGCCAAATTTGTGTCATTGCCGATCTCTTGTAACAGGCAAATATTTAAGTTTAAATTGCTTAGGTCACGAAATAGGCACAATGGTTGTTTCATGTTATTATTAATATATACAATATGTACTTTTTGCATATTTGAATGAAAAATAAGAAATAAATGAAAATTGAATTGTTTTGCAAATCTAAATAATACATATTTATATGAAATTATTATATATTATCTGTTTACAAATTGTCACAATTTTGTCATAACATAACATAACCTTAAATTTGCTAAAATTGCTTCTAGTAGACTACAATAAAAAGTACCGGAACCTGTAATTTGATTGGTTGGAAGCACCACAGACGGGCATGCAAAACTGTCACATTGAAGGGGGTGGTTAGTATTGGTTAGTTTTTTTAATTCCTTAATGAAGAGAATAAAAAAAAGTTTAACTAACCAGAACGAACCATGATCACCCCAATGTGACAATGTTTTATTTACCGGTTCCTGAGCTTATAGTTGGTTGGTTGCCAATTTCGCGTATTTGGCAAATATAAATATGCCGACCTCACTTATTAGGACACAATTTTGCCTATTACAAGAAATTGCCAACTCTATTGCTTTTTCACGAATTAAGCTAAATTTTGCCGAATACGTGAAATCGGCAATTACACAAATTCGGCGTAAGATATACACACAAAAAAACAAATAATCAGATTATGAATATTCCTTTATATATTTGTCGGATTATTATTATTTGGGATGACTAGGGCATAAAGTTGAACCGTCTGTATAAAAATATGACGAGCTCGAGTACTTTAAGCTCAATTTTTTTACATTTTAAAAAATCGATCGTGATTTTAGGTCGCATCCCAATTTTTATAAAAATACATAAAAAAACTTTAAAACTTTTGTTGCCTTGGGTTAAACATTTAAAATCAAAATCGTGACCCTTTAATTACTTTCAAAATTCGATCAAATTAATAAAAAAAAACAGTACTGGATTTCTCGATATTTTCAATTCAGCGTCTGATTATACCAAAAACCATTGCCGATTTTTGTAGAGTATTTATTGAAGATTTTAAAACCCTCCCTAATTTTTGTGCCATCAGCGGTTGCTGAGATATTGATAGTAGGGGAGCCCACGATGCTAAATGGGGATTTACTCGAGCGTCATAAGACCTATTGGGTTGCAAAGCTTAAATAAAATTAAAGAAAAAAATGTTTTATAACGTATACCTTTTATTGGGGGAAGTGGCTATAGACTTTAAATATGCCAAAAATACTATTAATATTTTCGCTTGTGAAAATCGTTCGGGTCGCATCGGATTATATATTTTTTGTTATCCCTAAATTATTTTATTTAAAATAAAAAATAGCCACGTTCGAAAATATTAAACTGACGTTTTTCTTTGTAGCCTCCTGTTACCTTTACGTCACTCTCAAATTATCAGAGTAGTGGAATATACACTGTTTAGCATGTAATTAGCTTACCCTATCTTAACCTGACGCGCTCGACAATGTTAGATGGATATGTTTTTGTTTTTTATGATCGGCCCTGTATATGGGGCTCATATTTAATAAAGGGATTTAACCGGGAACAAGGTATTCTTCGGTATATTTATCTGTCGCGCTGTAGTAAATCCCAAAATCCCCTCTTGGGCTCCCCTACCATAAAGACAAAAAGGTTGGTTTGCTTTTCCAAGTTTTTAGACCCAAAAAAGAACCGAAAAAATTTAAAAAAATCTTTTGGTAAGCATTAGAATGGCGCGGTAGACTTTGCTTTTTTTACTGTATGAGCTTAAAACTAGAAACTGTAAGCTTAAATATGCTTCAGGACGATAATTTTTAAACAAAATTCAGCCACTTGAAAAATGTCAAATAATTTATATTTATATATATTATTATTTTTTGATATCCTTAAATTATTTTTTTTATAATAAAAAAATAGCCATCCTCGAGAATGTCAAAATGTCGTTTTTTTACAACTTTGTAGCCTTCCGCTTTCTTTACGTCCCTGTCAAATAGTCAGATTAGTGAAATATACACTTTATATGAGCATAGCATATAATTACCTCACCCTATCTTTAGGTATCCTCCGGTATATTAATCTGCCGCGGTGTAGTAAATCCTGAAATCTCCTCTTGTGCTCCCCTTCTACTATTAAGATTTGCATTATATTACCTTTATGAATGGTTATATAACAAAATTTCTTTTAATGATATTAAAATAATTGTTTTTTTTCTGAATTCTTTTTAGGTTTATCTTCAAAGCGTACCAGAAGAAAGCGAACACAAGCGCAAAGGCCTATCCTGGCTCAAGTTTAGAAAAAGCGTTTCATCAGAGAGACGATTATCTAGCTGTAAACGAGAGGTGTCTTCTTGGGGTACGCACGAGGTAGCTACATGGCTAGACACGCTACAACTGTCAGAATATATTGACAGTTTTGAGAAAAATGATATTAGAGGACGAGAATTACTTACATTGGCCAGACGGGATCTAAAAGATTTGGGCGTAACTAAAGTAAGTGTGTTAAGCTGTTTTAGAGAAGCTTTTACAATGTCGTGTCAGTCATTGGTTTAGTATACTACTACCCTAGAAACGAACCATATTTGGATATTATAATTTCTATAAGTTACTATGTTGCCAAACCTAACAGAATTTATGGTTACTATAAATAAAAATGTGCAAATCTTGTTTACTAAAAAAATTGAAATTACTACTTAGAGCTTCTATAATAATATTAGGGTGTCTTAAAAAAAATGAAAAGGTTTGCAAGAAGGTGTTTTTATCGTTCACTTCACCAAGGTCTTAAGCTGACGCACTAAAGTACTGTAAAGTGTAGTATGCCTTTATTTTATTACTATATGACACCTACAGACTCGGCCTACCAGTTTAGGTGCAAGCAACAGGTTTCATTAGATACTTTAGTTATAGAGAACAATACAAAATGAACCTTTTGGAGAATGTTTCACAAATTGTAATACCTTTTGATTCTGTAAAACTTGGTGACTTATAAAGGAAAGAATAAGTAAGACATTTTTTCAACAGCAAAAATTGTGGTAGAGCACAATATTTTAAAACCTTTATTTTATAATATTTTAAAGTATAAGACTTAAATATATTACACTGCGCTTTCTTATTATTGTTTATATTGTTTAGAAGAACTCTGAAATAATATTTAGTAGGCCACGTAAAATTACACTAGTTTATAATAAAGAAAACCCTTAAAAAAATAAAAAAACCAAATTTTATAAAATAATATTTTTGTTAAAATATACTAATTGTTTTTCTATATTTATCCTAATAATTTTTTAGTTATCCAAATTATAAACAATTCTTTTCCTTATTAATTTTAGTATGACAACACTACCTATAATTTATTTACATATAAAAAAAAGTTAAGACAATCCAGACGGCAAAACTTTCAAAATTTGACGAAAATTTTCTTGGCATAAATTAGCTAAAATAATTTAATAAATGTAAAAGTATAGCCCTAAATTTTAATAAATAAGTGTTGTTGTTAAATACCGTTTAAAAAGTAAGGGAATAATAAAGCAGCGACTGAAAATTAGTCAAACATTTTAAATTTTCGAACGGCTAAAGTTTTTCTTACTAAGTATGAGATTAAAAATAAATATTTTAAATCTTAATATATATTTTTTTACTTTATTTGATGAGTAAATAATAATTATTAAAATTGTAAGATTAAAACGTCAGATAAAAATTAAAATATTCCTACGTAATTTTATAACCATGAGTTTGCTTTAGCTATGACTTCAACCTTTTATCCTGTAGGACTGTAAGCACGATATTATAAAAGCAGCTTTTTAGTAATATAAATACCTTTTTTTATTTAACACAAGTGCAAATAATTGATGTATCATTTAACTTTTTTAAGGTTGGACACGTCAAACGAATTTTACAAGCAATTAAGGATTTGTCGCAAGGAGTTTAAAAGCCAGTAAAATCTACTAGCGAGCTTTATGAATATCATATCATCCATTACCAAAAGGGTTATAAGCTAAATAAGTCATTAAAGTTCCTTACATTAGCTGATATTGTAGGCGGACACCGTATGTTTTCACTACAAACAAGTATTTTATTTAGTAGAATATTAGCAATTTTCTGACCCATATTTAGATAATATTAACTTACAAACGTTGTTCTCATAGTACCTACCCCATTAGATATATTTGTAACAATTTTATAAAACATAAGTTAATAACCGTAGATATTACTTTTTTAGACATTTAATCCTTTAACTCCTAAAATTCATGTTACATGTGAATTAAATATATATAGGCCCACTGTGATTTCCGAAATGTGTTATTTCTAAATTATAAGTAAATGTAGGGTAAAGAAATTTATTTTTAAGTAAGTCTAACCATACTTGTATGAAAAGTTGTATAACATAGTTTTAAAATAGTTTCTTATCCGGGACCTTGTCTACCTTTTAATATAAATACCTATATAGGCATACCCTTAAAATAATCTCGAATGTTTTACATATTTTTTGTATGTTTTGTTGTTTTTATTATAAAACTAAATAGTAAAAACTTAGTGAATCATACTCTTTCGCTACTTATAATAGGAATTAAGGTAATAAATAAAGCGCAATTAAAAAAGCCATTACGCACTTGACAGGGTGTTTAGTAAAACAATGTACATTGGTCTAAAATTCCTAAGCAAAAAAATTATTAAAAAATATGTTTTCTTCCTTTTAATTATGTGAACACACCCTGGATATGGAAAAATATATTTAATGGTGAGCAAATATCTTTTTTTTTTGTTTAAAATCTAATAAATAGGGTCCAACGCTTGTGTCAATTCTGAATCCTGTAAATAGGTGAAATCGGGATATTTTTTTGAGTATTTGTTGTAGACGAACTGTGAATTCTGAATGCTGAAAGGTCTTACTTTGCCTTAGTCTTGTCTTGGTCTTAGTAAAATATTGCGTGGTAATGACGAGTGGTAATATAATTTATAATAAATATGTATATATACATTATATTCTTGTTTAATAAATGAAAATTACATGTTCGGATTGTAGGGCGGGTAATTGAATATTCCAAATTTAAAATTTTTAAGCAGGTCTTGTATTTGTGCTTTAACTGTAGTAAAAAAGACAATGTGCCACTTGCATAATTTTAAAAGGCTCTCTTTAGATGCTTAAGGAAATTTCAGTATATTGTTCTTCCTTCGTCTTCTGGTAAAATTCTTTGTTTAAAATTACGGAGATATTCTCTTTAGGTACATACTTTTTTTTCTTTTTCGGATATTAAGTGAGCTAATAAAAAAATGAAAAAAACAGTTTTTTCAAAATATCTAGTAAGCCATGATTTTTGGATAAAACAAAAAAAATTATTTAAAGTAAGCTCTTAAAACTACAATTCTTTTCCTTTAACTATCTCTGAAGCTGCAGCGGTTTCTGAGATCCCTGTACTAATCATCAAAAAAACCCACTTAGTGTTTTAAAATAAATTAGGAGGAGATTTCTTGTTCAAAATAAAGATTAGTTTGTTGTATAAATATTGAGTCAAAAATCTACCATTATAGTCTAAACATAGAGCCAGTGGATGGCAGACCGTCAGTATTTTACCAAACCTTATATTTTGATGATATTACATGAGATGAGGCTTCACTAAGCCAAGCGAGGATAGCTATGAGGTCGCACAGGTAAGACAGATACCTACCTAAATTTAACCAAGTTCGGCAGTATTTTACCAAAGCTGCCCTTTGGACACATTTGTGGGTATGTGTGTGAGACCAAAAAGAAAAATATTGGTAGACGAATTAGCTGGTTGTAATTTCATTGCAAACTTTTTAAAACTTAAAAAAAATCAAAAAGTGTGCCACGAAATTACAACCAGCAACATAAATACAATTCACTTTTTGTTTTTAAAATCAAAAATTAAAACTGTTTTTTTCGCGATATCTCCCTAATGGTTGACTTTTGACCCAACGTTTGTACAACAAACAACCCTTTATTTTAAGCAAGAAATCAGCTTCTATTCTTTGTATGTATAAGCCACATCTAACTAAATCGTAAATACCTTAGACATCATGTTTAAAAATTTGCTGTTCGTCTATAATAAAATATTTTGTTATCGGCTAACTTGTTTAAATATGTTTAAAAGTATATTTGTTTGAGTTTTTATATTTCTTTTATTTCTGGTAAATATATTCTAACAAAACCGAGACACCAACACCTTATTTAATCACCATGTAAATATATTAAATTTAAATGGCTAAATTGCTTTTGGGGATGTATTCTTTTTGTAAGACACAAAAGTGATTATTTTTATGATTCTCCTAATTACCTGTTAGTATACAGATAGGTATAACATATTTTCACAAAAAGTTAACATCCCTCATATTTTAAGGTTAATAGATATAAGGAGTCCGTCGAAAAGCATACAAATGTTTTCACTCATCATAAAAAAAAACACAATAAAGGCATATATTTTAAATTTGAAAAAAAAATCATATTTGCTAATAGCTATTTGGAGAAAATCTTCTTACAATATACTTAGGGTAACACTTAGCCTTTATTTAAACTTAGAACATAAACACTTAGGATACACGCAAGTAAACGTAAAATTTAGATGCCCAGTAAAAATAATAAAAACGCCTTAAAATTCTTAATCTATAAAATTTGATTTCATAAAAAATAGATTTTTGACAGACTCTTTGTCTATCTTTACCTAAATGTTTGTTAACACTGGTATTTTTTAATATATAGAATATAACCTACCAATATTCTAAACTTAAAGCAATTATAATTAACATTATCCCCTAGCAATATTATACATACTCTCCCTACACTTTTTGTACAAAGAAACATTAAAAACATCACATAAATTAACACTTAGTTCTAATGCAATATACTTAAGTCAGTATAAACTTAAATTTAATAAAGTTAAAATGTTTAAATTATAATCAAAGAAAAAGGTTTAGAGCTAAAACTCTAATAAATTTCCTTTAAACAATGATAAAACTAGAATAAGCTCTTAAAAAAAATGATTTAATTATGACCTTACATTAATATTATTTTTGTTAAAATATAAACAGAATTTTATTAATGGGTTTCTTAACTAATAAGTCATGTATAATACTCAAAGTTTATATAAAAATATTTGTATTAAAAACAAAAGATAAAAAGTTAATTCTCTATTTCGGCAGAATTGTATTTCATATACAGGGTGTTTCCTAACTATGGTACAAAACTTAAAGGAGTGATTTATTATTTATACTTGTTTCATTTCTGAGATACAGGACGTTAAAGTTTTTAAAAAAGTCGGTATAATTTAAATCTCTTAAAAACCGTTTGACGAATTTAGATAAAATTAGTACCCTTATTTAATTTATTAAGGCTCTTGTGAAGCTCTGCCTAGATAAAGATTATTGGGTCCAGTTGCGCCCCAGTAGGTACTACAGACAATATTATTGAGGAAAAAGAGTACTATACGGACTAGGTAAAGTTTTACAAGCGCCTATTACATTAAATAGTTTTACTAAATTTTATTTAAATCGGTGAGGGGTTTTATTATATATTTAAAAGTACCGACTTTGTTTAAAAACTTTAACGTCCTGTATTTTAGAAAGGAAAAAAGTCCGGACACATCGTCGCCAATATTTACAGAAGAGTTTTTAAGTATTTTTTGCTCGATTTTCTTTCCTAATAAAGTGAAGTACATCAATTATTATATCTTTATAACTCTTAGGCTATCAAGAATTAAATTTACATGTATGTAACCCTGTGATATTAGGGAGCAATTTTTTAAGCAATAATATCGGTAATGGTCAGTTTTCGCATTTTTGAGATCGTGATATTGCCGACAAAATGTTTATAGCATTTTTTTTTTAATATTTAAGAAATTACCCCTTCAGTTTTGTACCGTAGTTAAGAAACACCTTGTATACTCCTTTAGGCTTTACCAGTACTAAGCGCCTTTTGCTAAACCTTAGTTTAAAAAATGGCATAAAAATCTAAGTGAATACTAAAAAAATAAGGAGGAGAGGACAAAAAAGTTTAAATAACCTATCCTTTAAAATAAATGTAAAGACCGGAAAAAATGCATTGGCATATTGGTGTTGCGCTAAAAACATATTTTCTTAGTTAGTCTTAGTTATATAGTAATGATGCATATTTTCGATAAATTTTGATTATTTTTTAGCGCAACGCATATTTTATTTTGGTTAGTTTTAAAAATACCTTTCAAATATGCAAATTGGTTTATTTAAAGGAACAAAAATAACATTTATTTTGCGATTACAAGCGCTTCTGTGACTTCAGGCTGTTATGACAGTTTTTAAGCTTTCTTTACATGTTACATTTTAAAATAAGTATGCACTAATGTACAAACTTAAATTTTCACCCTTAACTCACAATTTTTTTAATCTTTAAAATGGACGTCCGTCATACAAAAGAATATCAACAGAATAAATTAACCCCATAGTAAATGAGTATTTTAAAAATAAAATTTATTTAAAGAAAAAGCAGTGGCGTACCATTTTTTTAAATTTAATAACAAATCTTGTCAGAACGCTACTGGTACCTTTTTAAAAATGTAGGGTAAAAAATGTAATGTAATGGGCAAAAGAAGTATACCAAATTTGTGAAAATATCTGGATTGGTAGGAAAGTTATGATTAAAAAGGCATTTTTTTAAACTTTAACACCCTGTATTTCAGAAACGAAGCATTTTCCAACATAATTTTATTTAAAAAATGTTCTTATTTTCTTGCACATAATGCAGTGTTAAGAGGAATATATTAACTTAAAAATAACCCTGCATACAGGGTGTGTCTAAAAAATGCAAAAAATTTTAGGAGTGATTCTTTGTTCAAAATAAAGGGTAGTTTGCTTTGTAAACTTGAGGTCAAAAGTTAACTATTAGGGAGATATCGCGAATAAAAAATTACCAAAAAAATGTCTTTATTTTTTTGCTTAAAAACAAAATGAGTACCTATGATATTTAAACTACCAAGTAATTGTCAAATAAAGACATATTACATATGCCTCAATAGATGACACTAGATAAATAGAATTTATAAAATAAATGTTCCCGTCCGGGCACGTTATGATTTACATTTTATTTTTTTATTTAAAAATGGTAAGTTTAAAAAAAAATACAAAAGTTAAAAAACTTTCTAAATAAACTAGTCTATCCAAATTTACATTTTTTGGGGTCAGTTAAGTTTAAGTGTCTCTTTAAATGTAAATTTTTCTACTGCTTTTATTAATTCTTAAAAGTGCAAAAATATTTAGAAAGTGTATTTTTATAATAGGAATACTTTTGTAGAATTTCATTATTATAGCGTTTTTTGTTTTCGAAATAAAAAATAAAAACGTATTTTTGCCTTTTTGTACAGCGATATCTCCCTAATAGTTAACTTTTGACCATATGTTTATAAAGCAAACTGTCCGGTATTTCATAAAGGAATCACCTATAAATTTTTCGCATTTGTTTAGAAACACCCTGTATAAATTAACTCTGGTATAATACATGACTATTGATTTATTATGTATAAACTCCGTATTACTTAGGTCGCTGTGTTAAATGGTTTTTTGGCCGGTAGTATTTGTGCATTGTCACACAAACCTTTTTGGGTTATACAGGGTGTTACAGAATGTTGTTAAAAAAAAATTAAGGGCAGATACTAGTCTTGAAAACATGAGAACAAGTTTATATTAACATAGGTCCGAAAATTTCTCGTTTTTAAGATACAGGGTGTTAAACTTGTAACAACAATGTATCTTCTATATTCTTTACCCAATTTTGTTTCAATTTGGCAATCTTATTTATTGCATTACGGGAGTCATTTTTCACTAGCTTGATTACCTTAATAAGCACAGCTAACAAAAAACCGTACGCCACTGACTGTGTAAATCTGCGTAAATTTTGTGTGCTTTTTTAGATTAAAAAAAAATAAAAACAGCTTTTATTTATTTTTTTATTTCATTAGCCATTTTGTTTAGTTTAAGAAAAAATAAATAAAATCCACTTAATAGCATATTCTTAAACCATTAAATAAGCATTGAGGAAAAATTTTCTTTTATAAATTAGGTTTTATAATTTTTTATTTGCAATTATAAACACTTATTTAAATAAGGTCCAGTCAAACTCACTAAGATGGGTGTTTTTGAAATTTTTGAGTTTTTTGAAAAGTTTTACACCCTGTATCTAAAGAACGAAAAATTTGCGGACTCATGTTTATATAAACCTTTTTTATATTTTGTGATGTAAAATCTGCCATAATTTTTTTGACAACATTCTGTAACACTTTGTACATAAAACTTTATTAACTTCCTTTCTATTTTCTACAATCTTATTAGTTTAAAATTTTAAGCTGACAATCAATGTGGTGTTTTTATTATTGTTAATAAAAGCCTTAAGTAAATAACCATAAATGTTTTTAATTACGGTACTGTCATATTTAATATACATATAGTAAGTTAAATATTTCAGAATTCAAAATTTTACGCATTGTTAATCCATAGTAAAGTAACCCTGTCCTTATTAAAATAAGCTTAAACATTTTTGATCTTGTTAACATTTGACGCCAAAATTATCTGTCCAAGTAGTTTTAAATTATCACAAAATTTCAAATATGTGGTTCCTAAAATTTAAGATCTTCATGATTAAAATATTTAGAATATTCATGGTAGTTATCGTCCTTAGCCAACCATTCTAAGAAAGAAGATAATTTTCTAAAAAGTACTAAATTCTAAAATTAAATAACTCATAAATAGACGCTTTTTAAAATTAAGAGCTAATCAGCAAAACTTCTGTAAGTTATTAATAACTTACAATTGGAATACTGGAACGACTTGGACAGTCATAGGCAAAATGTATTTTTTCATTTGTAGAAGATTTATCCTTAACTATTATTATAAATGAAAAATTATCAAAACTTTTAAATTTCTTTATATTTTCTAAAGTCAGTTAAATTAACTTTTTCAATAGTGAGGGATCTGAGTTAGAGTCGACCTTTACCCATCGGATGTTTTATATAATATAATAAAAAACCCTTGTACCGCGCATGCATTGCATAAAAAATGTATATTGAAATGCAAACAACATCAATTCCTTTATTAATTACATTATCAAAGATTTTATTTCATTCAAAGGGGTATTTACTAATTTAGGTGTTATCAAAAATAAGTTAGTTTGAACTTTGCATACTGTATAAGCATTATTTAAAGGTATATCAGTAAGGCAACAACAAAGAAGTCAGTTAATCCGACATGTTTACAAGCGGTAAATTACAAAAAAAATCATCATTTGCTATTTAAACACCTTACCTCCACCCCAACCATATTCAACACAATGTTCCAGTTATTAAGGAATGTGATAAAAGCAATTTTGAATTTAATTGTCTATAAACCTCCAAACACTAATTATTTAGATTTCTTTGACTGTTTAAAGGAGGCTATTTTGCAAAGCAGTCCTGAAGTCAACCATGTATTTTGCCTTGGAGATTTTAATATTGACCTACTTAATATTGACAATGTGGATACGAGATATGTTTTTGAGTTTCTTGATGGCGTTGGTCTTACCCAGCTGCTGGAGTGTCCTACTAGAAAAACAGATACAACGTGTTCATTAATAGATTACATTTTATCATCAGATAGGAAAATTGTAACAGAAAAAGGTGTATTGCCAGTTGACTTTAGTGATCACCATTTAATTTATTGTACATTGGGGATAAAATCGGCAAAGCCTATTACAGAGTTTAAAACGGTTAGAAATTTTAAATCGTTAAATTATGAACAATTTCAGTCAGATTTAAGATCAATTCCCTGGAACAACATATATTTTATAAACAACGTTGACGATAAAGTTAATTTTATTCGTGAAAATATCACTATACTTTTAGATTTGCATGCTCCGTTTGTCACGCATCGTATAACAAAAAAATATGCTCCATGGTTTACAGATACAATGCGAGCCATGAAAAAAGATAGAGATAAGGCACTTAGTAAATACAGAAGAACTAAACTTCAGACTGACTGGATTAATTATAAGCAATATAAGAAATATGTTTACTGTAGTAAATAAAAGAGAAAACCGAAGCTTTTATACAAATAGGTTTATTAATAATAATCCCAAGGAATTATGGTCGCATGCAAGATTTCTAAATGGAAAATCAAACTCATATAACTGTATACCTGATCAATTTGCGAATGTTGAGATAATCAATAACCTATTTTATAAGCTCTGTGCCTAGGCTTCCCGATGATGATAACGTAATAAGTTTTTATGAACAAGGAAAGTTTTCGGATTCAGTATTTGAGTTTCAAAGTGTTAGTGAGATTGATGTGTTGCGGGTAAATTCCTCAATGCAAACAACAGCTACTGGTGTTGATGGAATTAATATCTTTTCCATAAATCTGTGTACACCTTTTCTCTTGCCGTATATTATACATTTTATGAATTTTTGTATTGACAAATCTGTATTTCTCAAATCTTGGAAAGAGGCCCTGGTAATTCCACTTTCAAAAACTTCTTTAGTTGAATCCCTAAATCAGCTACGAGCGATTAGTATTATACCCACATTTGCAAAAATACTGGAGAAGCTATTACATAATCAACTAAATACTTTCTTTACAAAGGAAAAAATATTTCCCGTAAATCAATCTGCATACAAAAAGCTACATAGATGTGGTACTGTCATGTTGAGTATTACCGATGACATTTTGGCGGTCTGGGATTGGGGTAGACTTACGATGTTAGTTTTGCTGGACTTTAGTAAAGCATTCAATACACTTAACCACAGAATGGTTATCGCAATATTAAAGTATGTTGGACTGTCTGAAATGGCAGCACGATTAATGACAATGTATTTGTCAGGAAGGAAACAAGCTGTGCGATATAAGGGTAAACAATCATTCTTTAAGAATATTACCACTGGAGTTCCGCAAGGCTCTATTTTGGGACCCCTTCTGTTTAGCGTTTAAACATCTAGACTCACTGGTTCTTTTCTCTCCTCAAATAATCATTTTTATGCTGATGATTCACAGGTATATTAATCATTTTCTTCAGAAGGGTGTTCTCAACCAGTTTAAGCATTAAACTTTGATTTATCTTAATTCCTAAGTATTGCAAAAGCACACAATTTATTATTAAATCCAGAAAAATCTGTAGGTTTACTCTTCGGTAAGAAGAATGACAAACAATATTTCTTAGACAACTTCCCCGATTCAATAGGAAAAATAATTTTCCAATTAAAATTAAAGCAGCAGCAAAAACTTGGGACTTTACATGGATCAGGATTTAAGATTTGCAGATCATATAAATTTGTGTTTGCAAAGTGCATACGTAAACCTTAAACTGCGATTTCAGCATCGACATGTACTAAATAGAAATCTGAAATTGATGTTAAGTATTGCATTCGTGTTGTCACATTTAAACTACTGCGACGTTGTGCATGGTCCTTGTATTACCGCTAGAGTGGCTGGTCGTATTCAAAAATTACAGAATTCATGTATTTGTCTTATATTTTGTTGAATCTGGTTGGCTTACTATGAGTGATTGCCGTTATCTTCATCTGTTCTGCCTATGTCACAAAATAATAATAAATAAGTCACCGCCCTACCTATATCGTAAGATTAGATTTCGTACTGACATTTATAATATAAATGTTAGGTTTAAGGGCAAACTTACAATTCCAGCTCATAGCACTGCATTATTCGAACGGTCTTTTCTTATTTTGTGGCCAAGCACTTAAATAACTTTTCAGAAGATATTGTCGAAATGTCTAATATAAGTTTTAAGCGGTTCATTCTAGGGCGTCTTTCGGGGCATAATCGGTAGGTCTCTAACAGCATTTAGATGTATTTTTTATAGGTTTTTATATTTTAATTTTTTTTTTGCTTTGTAATATTTCTGGCAGTGGCGTCCGTATGGGATGAATACTACAGATTTAAAAAAATATATAGTACGCCATTGCTTTTTCCAAAAATATGATCATTTTTTTATTCCTAAATTATTTTGCAACAAATTTGATCCTTTTCCTTTTTTCTTCCGATGCATACTTTTTCGCATAAATAACTAATAATAGGGCACTAACCTACTAGTTTAAAATAATTTCGCCATACTAAACATGCATCAAAAACGGTTTTTATTTTTTTACGCAAAAACGGTGCATCGGACCAATCGGACAAAAAAGATTAAGGAGTTATATTTGTTGCAAAATAAATAGAAATTTCAAAAATAATTTTTATCTTTGGAAAAAGCAATGACGTACCATGTTTTTTTTCAAAAATCTTCAGTATACATCCCGTACGGATGCCACTGGTACAAATTATTAAAAATCTTCCACATTAAAAATTCCTATTGGTACTAAGTAGGTGTGTACCAAATTTTATGAAAATATCTCGAACAGGTTTAATGTTAGGATAAGAATACGATTTTTTACGTACGGTTTCATACATATTCTGCTAAATTTAAATTGCGCGGCTATTTCATTTTAAAGCCAGGGAGGTGCAAGTGCACCCCTTGCATACCAATCCCGGCGCCCATGAGTAAAGGTAGCCTCTAATTTAGAACATACACTATAACAAAAAACAGTTAAATAATCAATTTCTTAGGTGGCTTGTTTTACAAGCCTATGTGTTTTAATATAAAGTTTTATAAGATCATTTCGAATTTAAAAATTAAAAAGATCCCTTAGTCGTTTCCAAATATAATTACCCTGACACGCGTTAAGTTCTTTATAAATAAGTGTATGGCGTGTTGTATATTTTTGACATATGCACAGAGGTATGAGCCCAGCTATGTACGCATATGTTAAAAAGTTGTAAACAGGGTTACTTTAAAATAAATATTAAGACTTATTGTATATCGTTAATGTGTATTAGCTTGTAAAATAATATAGAATATTTAAACATAACTATAAAGAATATAAAAATAATCGGAAAGTGTGTGATTAAAATATTGTAATAAGTAACCTAGCAGCCTTAATACCTGTTATATACTGTTATAAATATTGTTTAACTATTTCAAATCCCATTCTAAAAATATATATTGATAATATTAACACACCGAAATTTCATCGTAATGTTTTAAATATATTAAAATAAGTAGAATTTACTAATAGAATGTAACAAAAGTATTAAGTATTTATAAGAAGATAACTTTTGTTTTCTAGGTTTAAAAAAATACCTATTACTTTTATTTATACAAGTTTAGGCAATTCAAAAGGTTTATAGGCAGTGCATAAAAAAGACGGTCTAAAGCGTGTAAAACTAACAGGAAGAGATTAGGCAAGAATGCCTAGTATGTAAACACGGTGACGCATCCGTCTCGCTTTGTTGTGGCTTTACCCAAGAATGAACCTTTTGAAGCGGCTAAACGTGCATACATGTTTTATGCATTTGTGGTATTTATATTTACTTTATTTTAACCCACTTACAAGGACTTCAAGGTTTAGTTATATTGAAATATTTCCATCAAACCCTTAAATAATAGCATTCCTAGCATTTCGACTTTCTAGTAAAAAAAAGATATTTCAATGCTGAGATACACAATTTATCACCTAAATATCTAGCCTAGCCAACAAATAGAAAGCAAATTATTCGAAAATATTCCCTTATAGTAATACCTACATCACAGCAATACGTATAAATCAATCATTTCAAAGAGTTACTTGTCAATAAAGTATGGCAAGCCAAGCCAAGCTTTGACTGTAGAGTCAAGCCAAGACTATATTTTTTTAATGTTTATCTGCTACATATTGTAGCAGCACTTACGTATTCATCAATATCTAATAAATATTAATGTTAAAAGATTATATGTATTTACCATACCTAGTTAGCCTTTATCAGTTAGATTAAAGCTCTGATAATTATTCAGTTCGTTTTCGCTTTGTCGAGGGTTTTGACTCTCAGATAAAGTGACGTTAACTTTTCTTTTTAAAAGAAAAACAGTGAATTGAGCTCTGTATGTTGTTTTTTTTTTGGAAGAGTACTAGTAGCATTTTAAATAAGGTCAATATGTCGTAAATGCCAGCATAAGAAGATCTTTTTTCCTTTATCTCATTGCTAACAATCAAAATTGCCGAAATCCAACCTGTATCCCGATAACCAGCTCTCAACTCGGCAATACTTAGCATCCCAGATTATACAGGTAGTAAATCTTTAATCGCCCTTTTCAATTGCCGAAGTGGAATAAAAATGTACTAAATTACGTGAGTTCGACAGAAACGGAGGATTGCCATGTGGCCTAATACATATTTTTCCCCGTTCTCTTTGTCCCCCAACCGTCCTCCCCTACCAGCATGGCTCTCGCGGGGCCAGTAAAAATAACTTACAAAAGAATTATTTTTGACTGTTACGCACCCGTTTAAATTTCGTCTCCCACTACTGCAAGAAAGAGTAGGGCTGCGATCACGGAAGGTTTCAAGCGCGTTATACATACATATTTGCATCATTGTTTTTGCATTATTTTATATTCTGTTAATACCTTTCATAAGACAAGGTAGCTTTATCCTTGTTTGACATTTGTTTAGAAACACCCTGTATATAATATAAACTGGTATTTGTATAAATTTGTTGGTTTAAATTTCCTATAATTTTAATATTATCTTGTTAATTCTAGAAACGAATTTTAACCGTTTACAATATACCTTTATTGTATGTATTAATTTGGTAAAGCCTTTTAATAATACATATAAAATACAAAATTGCGTAAAACTATTCAGTAATTTAAGGCATAATTTTAAACAAATATCTTGCCAACGTAAACAATTTGAGAACTTTTCTTAGAATAATCCAAGGAAACACCTCTTGAAGTTACGAACAATATTTCCTTAACACCCTGTTTAGGAAAGTTAGTTTTACTTTACTGCTTAATATTTAAATTGGAGCATGTTTGTTATTTCTGTTAAAGTTTTATTACAACTCATACAATTTTATAGACTCTTTAAATCCGTGTGATAATAACGCACTATGCGTTAATAAAACAATATCTGCTTACTACCAATACCTATTTTAATAAAAAGAATACCATTAAAACCCTTTTTAAGCAAATTAAATAAATACAAACATATGTATTTATTCCTTTAGTCGTAATGAACACTTTCCATAAATTATTATATGTATTAAAGGCTATTTCAAATTTTTGCATTTCTATTTACCAGTACATTTTTTTAGTTTTTAAAGTATATTTTTGCATCTACTGAATACTTAAATTCTTTAGATAAAAGTTACTTGTAGTAAACAGTAAAAACTTAAAACTAGACTAGTTAAATCAACATTTAGCAATATAACAATTATTAGAACAATCATACATAAAATATTTATGTTAAAAATACAATTAAAAAAACATGTTAAAACGTTTACAGTGAGGCCTAAAGTCTGTCGCCTCCCTTCTAACTTCTGAACGGTTTCCTAGATTCGAAACTAGGAATGATAAAATTTACGACTAGGGTCTGCATTTTTTGACACATCAATTACATCTCTAAATGTCCAGGTGACAGCTGGGCATCATTTTGTAATATTTTTTTAAATGGAAAGAACGGTCTTGTGGCGACATTTTTAAGGTTCTGACGAGAACTTTATAACCCTAGAATATAAAGTGAGTACCTTCACTTACTACAAAATGACGGTACTCTAATAATGAATAAACCTGAATATCATATTTCAGAAACCAATAAAATTAAATGTAATTATTGTGGTATTTTCTTAAAGATCTCTTTAGTGGTGATATAATATACAGGGTGTTTAAAAATATACTTTTTATCCTACCCTGTACATAATCACAAATATCACCATTAAAAAGGTCCTTAAAAGAGCTTTAAGAAAATACTAATTAATTACATCTAACTTTATTAGTTTCGGAAATATGGTCATTTAAGTATTCGGGTGTTCAGCTCGGGGGTTAACGAGTTATGGAATGAATGGTGTGTGAATGTGAAGGAGTAGGGGTCAAGGCACAATAAGCCTCTAAGGCTGCAGCGCACCACCTAGAGGGTGATGGATGAACCTAGGTGGGAAGACCTTAAAAGGGCGAAAAAAAATGGTAATTGGGTAATTATTAGAGTACCACCATTCCGTAGTATGTGAAGCATTTGACTTTATATTCTGCGGTTTTAAAGAACTCGTCTGGAGCTGCAAAATGAGGTATCACTTAAACCCCCTTTTGGCCCAAATCATATAAACTTTCCCCTCGGAATCTCACGGAATAAGCTGAATATCTGTACATACCTTAATCTTGGTACAAAAATACTCTCCTAAAAATCCCCTATGATATCGTGTAAGGAACTCGAAATATGACAGGTCAAATGTCAAAAAATTAGTTTTTGCTAATATCTCGTTTCCTTTATTTTTAATCGCATTTATATTTATTATGAAAGTTGTGGAACATAAAATTCTTTACAAATTTGATTTTAAGCATGATTTTTTTGTCTGACCAACGGATCCAATAATAGAGGGCGCAGAGTGTAAAGCACTTTGCTGTATGTACATACCTTAGCACGCAATCAATCGTAATTTTTAGTCTAATATGTTATCTTTTTACTGAATTATTTGCTAAATATCAGGATTGATTGCGTGCTAAGGTATGTACATACAATAAAGTGCTTTACACTCTGCGCCCTCTATTATCGGATCCGACAAAGAAATGCGTAAAATCAACTTTGTAAAGAATTTTGTGTTCTACAACTTTTATAATAAATATAATTGCGATTAAAAGTAAAGAAAACTAGATATTCGCAAAGACTGATGATCAGATGACTGGGGTATTTCCATTTTAAAAAAATATTCGAAAATGGCGCTCAGCTGTCACCTTTACATTTACAGCTATCATTGATATGTCAAAAACTACACACCTTGGTCATAATTTATCGTTTTAAGTTTTATAAACTGGCAATTGACTTGCATCAACGCCATAAACAAAGCAGTAAGTTTTATAAAAATGTACAAAGCGGTTCAGAGGTTAAAAGAGGGGCTACGAACTTTAGAACCTTACTGTATAAGTTTCATTGTTTTTATATTAATATTTATGTATGCAGGATATTAAATACTGTTTCTTTTACTACGTACTTATGTAATACCCACTATTTTCTTATAAAGTAGTCATGTGTAACACTGTGTTGAATGACACTTTTGTGTTGAAACCTTTCTGGGTGTCATAGGTGTTGAAACAACGTTCATGAATGTAATGACACTGACACCTTACATGAAACCCAACGAAACCGACACACTCAGCAACATTTTAACAGATGGCGTGATTCAAGATTTTGTTTCGCATTAACACAATGAGACCACGGATGACACCGACACCCAACAGCGACCAGCGACACAGACGATACACTACAGTAACTCTTTAACAGATGGCGGCATTATTGTCAAATGCAGACATTGCCTTGATTCAGGATTTTTGTGACACTTTTGTGCTGAAACCCGCAGCTCGCCACACTTTGCCATTTTGTCAATAAACAATTGGATTGTTTCATCACACTTTTGTGTTAAAACACTGTGTTGATACCGAAGCCGGTGTCAGTGTTACTGTTTCAACACCCGAAAATTTAGGGTGTTACCCATGACTATTATAAAGAAATAATTAATATTAATTATAAGGTGTTTAAAATATGTGTCAAAAAATAATAATAAAATAAAATAATGTAGCCTTACACTTACTGTAAGGTTCTGTGACCTAATAGAAAGCAAGGATATATTTACAGTATCAATTACTGCAATTTAAAATCCTAAAACAACTGAAACTAAGTTATATTGTTCTTTTTTTTATAAAATTATTCCTTATATATCCAATTACTTAAATAAAAAAAATACAAATTATAAAAATAGCTGTTTGCCTATAGGTAGCAGAAAGTTCAACCATGTGAGTATATTTTAGACAAATTTGTTTTTCCATAAACGTCATCACGAACCAATAAAACGTTGATATTTTTATTTATACATATAAGTTTTATGTATGTATATTAAATAATATTTGTATATTTATCGGATATATCCGGTTTAAAATCTTGTGCCTCTGGGAGCTAATCCTAACAATTCGTTCTTTTATTGTTTCTAAAATTATAACTTGACGTATAGCATCTCGTGCGATAACTAAACGTGCAAATAAAAAAACAACAATTTAAAAAACTTTTAACCTTACTTAAAACGTTGGTGGGTGGTTTAAAGCTAGGAAAGAAACATAAGTTTTGTTTATTATCAGAAATAATATACACTAGTTTTCACTAGATCTAATATCACACAAGTACTTACGTGAAAACTCAATTAGTTATAAAAACCAGTAATAAGTAGTGTACACTATTTATAAATACGAAACAAATCTCTATATCTATCTCCTACCGATAAATGATTAGTTGGATAAGTTAATTGCTATTATGGCAAGTACAGGATGTATTCTACCCTTGAAATTAGCATTAAAAAAAAATACCTAAACATTACCTAAAATTTCTCTTTATCTAGACCGTGTTTGAAGAACATGATAAGACGTCTCCTAGACACAATATTACGTATCATGCAATAAAATTAATAGTCCAGGGCTAATATTGAAGACTGAGCAATGATTGAACAAAAGCGAGTTTATATTTTATTGCACAATATTCCATTGCATCGTGTAGGGTCATTATTACGCAAAACTATCAAATCAAACTATTTTCCGACTGAACACGAAAATATTGCACAGTTCGTATTATTGTGCAATATAATTGAGCGTGTGGATTCAAAGTGCCATTAAATCTTATTCCAGGATAAAATGACACTGTCTCAGGATAGGTGTTATAAGAGGACAAATGGACCAAACGTCCTTTTGGAAAAACTGGTTGGTTGCGAAGTCCAAAACTAAAAAATACAAAATTTTAATCCGATTGGTAATATACAGGGCGAGTTATAACTAAAAATATGAAAAATGACCAAGAGTAAAGTACCTTTATTTTTAAATATAGGACAAAATTATATGAGTAAATGTTCTAGAGAATTTAATTTTATGTCAAAATTTAAAGTCAATATTTTTGTCTATGCGCTAACTTCAAATTTTGACATAAAATTCAATTCTCCACAACATTTACTTAGCCAATTTTTTCTATTTTAAAAAATAAAAGTAGTTAGGTCCTGGGCATTTTTCACATTTTGGTTATAACTCGCCCTGTATATTGCCAAAAATTTTGTTGTTATTATTTTTGGATCCTGCGACCAGTTATGCAATGTTATTGCAAGTCTAGGGGCCGCCTTACAGAACCTGATTCTCCATTAATATCACGGTATTCCACTAACTTTTCACTGGAGAATCCATGGAAATCAAAGGCCTTGTAGGATTAATGAAATACCGTATATTAAGGGAGAATCAGTTCCTCTTATAATGACCTAAAATTTTTGGGTAAGTGGAATAGAGCCTTGATGATAAAAAACTTGTTTCGGGTTTTTAAGTGTACCTAAAGTATAATTTAGGTCATGTTTATATATGGTTGTTCCATGTTTTGTAAATGACAGGTCCTACAAATTTAGTCCTGTAATTTAGGGGCATCCAGCATAAAAAAATTATTTAAATTTTAGTTTTAATAAAAAATTGTACTGTTTTTTATTACATTGTAGAAGCATTCTTAGTAAGCTCTTTAGACCAAACTGACCTACAAATTTTTACTTAACCTATCTTTAGTTTTTAGGTTAATGTTAAGACTCTTTGTTATAATTTAAATTTATTTATTAAATTCTCATTTTTATAATTGGCTAAATATTTATAAAATATGTATCTGGTAAAATAAAAAACTATATTACCTTACTGATCTTTTATTTAAACACAAATCTATTCTTTTAATTGTATCCTTTTTACCTAAAATTTCTATCATTTCAGCAACGCTTGGTCCTTCCTAAAAATTAAAAAAATAAATAAATATAAATAATATTAATACCAGGCCAATATTCTTGGGAGTAGAGGCTCCCTCATGACAAAAAAAACAAACAAGTAAATAACCGGATAGATACGTAGTTTTCAAATAAATGGATAACTTCACGATTGAAAAGGGTAAAATGTTTCTTTCTTGTTAAAAATGGTCACATCCTCTATGAATCCCTGACGTTTAGACAATATACTCGCCAAGAAACTCTAAAACAACCACCCATAGTACCGATAGGTTAATATACTAAAAGTCAGGCTTAAAGATTGGTTTAAGAATCCGAAAGCTGGAGGGAAAGGCACTATTATCAACAAAACCATGAATGGAATTGGTTGTGGTCACTGATCTCAATTGAATGCCAATGTTGGTTGGTTGGTTTATTTATTCTTGGTTCTGGCTCCTTTCGGTCCAATTTACCAGCTCATTGGGGGAAAATCTGGATAGTCGAGCTCGTAGCTCCCAAAAATTCCGGATTCTTTCACTATGTGTTTGTCTTGAAATTCTGAAGTGGCATGAATTTCGGCAATCTTCCCTGAACTGCTCCCCCGCGACGTCCGCCTCCATTCTCCGCCATTGGAAAACACCTCGTGCAGCACGCCAAACAGGAAATATCAGGTTATAGGAATGAAAAAAACTTCTGGAGAATATTGCAAAAAAATCAACTATTCCTGTGCTACCACAATACCCACTATCGCAAAAATGTATTAACGCCTTGTCTGGGTTTCCTGTTTAAAATACGGTAGCTACAGACCGTGTACGGAGAGCACGGTGTGCCGGTATTGTATTCTGCCATGGTCTGCCAATTTGTTTACTGCGCTAAGTCCTAAACATCCGAAAAATGCTTCTAGCCAATGCGGATATAAATGTGGTTTATCTATGGTTGTGGACGAGAGAAGATCCTTGATGTAAAGAAGAAACAAATTTGATGCCAGTACTGGTCCCTGGGGCGCCGATACGTCGATTAGTAAGATCCTGGTCAAAAGTTTTTAAAAAATTAAGCGTAACAATCTGGGATTTACCTAGAAATTCAATAGAGTTGTTTCAGCTTTTTACTTAGACCCTTTTGCTTCTAACCCTTTATATATAAATGTGATTTTTTTATTATTATTTAAGCACAAGTAAGGAATCAAAAAAAAAAAAACTACTAAACACCGAAACATAAATTTAATTTTTAAACAGATAATTGAACAAGCATAGTTTTTCAGATACATGGTTTTTCATGGTTTTTTGCTTGACTGATAAAAAAGTAGAAACTATTATGTAATTAATATTTATTAAAAAATGTATTTGGTTGTTAGAGCAACAACAAATAAATGTTAACTAACAAATACTATTTAACGTTGAGTTAACAAATACTTTTTAACGTTGAGTAATAACAAACTAACAAATACTACTAAACGTTAAGTAATATTAGAATAAAAATACACATATATGTTTCTACTTTTCTTCACTGGCGCAAATTATCATTCCCGCACTTAAAGCTTATCTGAACTCCGCTTCGCTTCGTTCGGCTATCTGCTGTTGCGTGCGAAAAAGTATGACTTTAAGAACACAATTTCACGTTAAAAAAACATAATTGGTTGTAAAAACTTAAAAAAAAATAAAAACTAAGAAATCGTAAAAAAATATATTCTTTACACTTGCGCAAATTGTCATTCCCGCACTTAAAGCTTATCTGAACTCCGCTTCGCGTCGTTCGGCTATCGGCTTTTGCGTGCGGGAAAGTATCACTTTAAGCATACAATTTCACGTTAGAAAATGTAATTGCTTGTAAATGCAACAATAAAAAAAAATAAAAACTGAATAATTCTATTTGACGTTAGGTAATATTAGAATAAAAATAAATAAATGTTTCTACTTTTCTAATAAAACACTTTTACAAAAAATATTGTTTCCAACAATTGCGCAAACTACCTTTCCCGCACTTAAAGCTTACTCGAACTCCGCTTTGCGTCGTTCGGCTTGCTTTGCGTGCAGGAAGGTATGACTGCGCACTTGTTAGGAAAATAACTTTTTGTACCAGTTAAAAATATCTAAAAATACTTACTTTTAACTCGCTTAATACGGCCCTCAAATTTTTCATAAAGTTAGCGTACTTGACGTTATGGTCTTTACTTATTTGGCGTAATAATGCATTTATTTGGTCCTTACTTAACTTTTCTAAATTATTAAGTTGGTCCTTAAGATTAGCTAATATAATAATGTCGTTTTCGTCTACACTATAGGAAGTGGGTATAGTCCAAAGAAACTCTAACTTTTTAGTAAATAGATCTGGCAATGCGTCTATTCTGTTTAAAGACCATTTTAAAATTTTTGTAATATGTTCATCGGAGAGCAAAAGGGCATTACTTGTTACTCTAAAAGAGTTTAAAAAATTATTTATCCAGAAGATATTTATAACTATAAACGGTTTTATTTTTATTATTTGTACTTTCATTTCTTAATCTTCATAAAATGTTTTAGTAGTGGTGGGAGCCCAAGAGGGGATTTAGGAATTAACTACAGCCGTTGTATAAGACATACAACGCTACAGCGCGGTAGATTAATATACCGAAGGATAACCTTGTACCCGGTTAGGTACCTCCACCAAATATGAGCGCCGTATACAGGGACGATTGTAAAAACAAAAATATATTTATCGAGCGAGTCAGATTAATATAGGGTAAGTTAATTATATGCTAAACATTGTATATTTAACTAATCTAACAATTTGAGAGTGACGTAAAGAAAGCGGAGGACTACAAAGTTGTAAAAAAACGGCATTATGACATTCTCGAGCGTGGCTATTTTATTATTATTATTATTATTTGAATAAAATAATTTAAGGATAACGAAAAATATTTAATTCTATAGGCGCTTCCACCACCGATAAAAAGGTATACATTATATAACATTTTCTCTTCAGCATTGTGGGCTCTCCTACTATAGGGGACGTAGGGCTATGCATTTATTACCAATTTTATACCGGATACATTATATTTGTAGCAGTAGAATAGTGTTAGATAGTCAGTAAAATGAGGGTCAGTCTCCTACGATGGTGTCAACGGTACCGGCATAAGAAAGTCGTTAAAAATGACTTTGAGTATTTTTATACCGTGTCAAAATGTATGTGACAGTTTTTGACATGATTTCAAATTAAAAAATAATAGATAGCTGTAATGAATATTGTGGATCATACGTCAGTCACGTATACAGTGTGGTCCATTAAGTGTGCAACAAATGGGATTGCAATTTATCCGAAAATTTGATTTTTTATAAATATAATAATACATAATTTGGTGCATGGTCTTAAACTGCATTAGCAGTAGTTAGCTTTATTAAAAGTTAACAAATATACAGGTTAGATCAAAAAATATAAGCTGCCTTAGAGTAAAGGTATGATTCCGAGCACGGCGGCAGACAACGAACCGCCGACGCAAGCGCCAGCGTCATTCATATTTCGCTTCCACTTTGGGGAGTAACATGTAGCGTTGCTGGTAATATGAATGCCGCGATGCTCGGAACCGTACATTAACGTACCCTTATTTTCAAAAATAAAACAAAATGTTAAATAGAAAAGTTATTTAAAATTCAACGGTTTGCCTAAATATTAAGTCATGGCCAACTATTCAAATTTTTAAAGTTTTTGGAAAATTTTGGATTAACCCTGAATGATTTTTTTATTATTCCAATTTAATATTTCTTTAAACAAATGTAATTAAATGACAGCAAATTGGTAAAATTTGCCGGATACTTTTTTATCTGACCGCTAACTTTAAGTTTATTCCAAGGGTATTAAATAGCAAACTAGAATTACACCAACAAGCGTTTACTTAGGGCACATATATCATAAATTATAATGTAGATATTAATTTTTTTTTATTTAAAACTCCTATGAAAGTGTAAAACAGATTATTAAAATTTAGGTATTCAGTCATAACTTTTGACTCCAAATAACTTTTGTTTACCATTTTTTATATTTTTTAAAATAGATATAATTGGTTTTATCTATGGTGACCTAGAAGAAGGTGTGTAAACGAAATCGGTATTATTTGAGAAAAACGGGCTCAATTTTCAGCGTTTCTATTAGAGAACAATAGAGGCGCTCGTGATGACTATAAGATTTTGAAACAGTGTTGCCAGGCATAACATTATATAGTAGAATTTACCCCATTTTTTTATAGAAAATATGAAGATTTTTTTATTAAACAGGTTTTTAATGTCACTAAAACTATTTTGTTTGCAATTTAAATAACTAAAATTTTAAGAAAAAGTCTAAATACTCATTGGAAGATTTGAAAATATTATTTATTTACCTATACTTAGAATACAAAGTTACATTCTTTAAAGTAATTTGCACTGTCAATCTCCCAAGAGTAATTAAAATGGCCTAAATCTACTACAAGTATTTAAAGGTTACCTGGTGATTAAAGTTTTTATTATTATTTCCTTTTTTTCCACTTTTGTTTTTATTTGAATTGGAAATATTTACCAATACAAATATCAAGTACACCACACAACACCACTTTATTGTTTTATATTTACATAATTGGTACAAATTTAAAGGAGTTTTTCGCTTAATATCTATTTATTTGTGTAAAATAAGGTAAATAATACATTTTAAATTTTGAGTAGTCATTTATGAAATGACATTGCGCAACATGGTTTTACACGGACTGCTTTGTAAAATTAAACTTTTTTGAATGAGATGTGATGACGTGTAGGTTAGGTTATCAACCAAAGTCAAAAAATTGTCAAAAGATAAGTAATTTTGTTCATTATGTGCATTAAAATATATGTTTTATTGTTTTAAATGTGAAATATAGAAAATACTACTTTGCCACAAACTGGTAAATAGGAAATATTCCGAAAAAGCCTATATCGGCTTTTAAAACTCGGTAAGTATTAAACTGGCAAATTATTTTAATATTTTTAAGTGAACCTTGCGTTAAACTCTGTTCTACCTAACTTTACGTCATTTGTGCCTAAATTACCTGTTAAACTTTCGTTTATATTAAATAATTTGAATCTCTACTTTATATTTTAAATTCTGAATTCGTTGTTTATAGTAGATAATTTAAATTATAACTAGGGTTACTTCATATAATTTAGAAATGTACTAGATCCTTCCTAAACCTTCGAGCATCCACCTTATACCTATTAGAGGCAGTTTTGCGATTTGGCCGTGCAAACAATTTTATAATTAAAAAGTAAAAATTTTATTTTTTTAGCAGATTGTCATTTGCTATACATACTTCATTTGGATTCAATGACATAGGCAATTCCCAGTATTAAATAATAAGATACTTATAATTTCTATTGACATTTATGATATTTTTTATTTTACTTTGAATGTAATAGACGATCTATTTTTTTTTATTAGGATCTTGACATAGTAAAATAATGGTAGGAAGCTATTGGCTGGGGCAAATGTGTCCATTTTTGAACAACACATGGCTCATTTTGGAATATACCTTTGGGGAGAAAAGTTAAAATTTTAGAAGAAAAAACTGGTTTTGAGCATATATGTAATCCATTCAGGCGATTATTCTTGCTTTCAAAAGTAAGTCATTTAAAATTGTCCAGTGTAAGCGTAAAAGATTTACTTTTATTTATGTTACAGCCTCTTGACGATGCTTAATTTACGAGAATACAGTTGTGGATATTAGGAAACTAGTAATACCTCATTAAAGATGATATTATTCACCGCTGAAGATAAATGTCAGAAAAGCTTATCAAGTACCTAACTGTTATAGTTTTTTGACAGTATTTTATGAGTGCAAAACTATAATTATTAAGCTGTCTTTGAAGTAAGTATTGAAGTACAGAGTACATAAATGTTTTAAAAGAATTTGAATATAAGTTAAAGAAAATTTAGAGCAAATCTGTGTTTTTCCGAAGCTCTTTAACCACACATATTACATTACCAATTATAGGGTGTCATCTGTAATATTATTTTGCATTTTTAATGCACCATGTAAAATATTGGATATTTTAAGTCTATGAAAAATTCTAGCACACCTAAATTATAAATACAGTGAGGATAATAAGAGTCCTCCCCCGTTTATCTTTTGAATGGAACATCGAGATCGGGTAAAATTTGTTACTTAAACTACTTTTTGGCATAAAAATGATTCCGGTTACGTGGCATAGTATGAAGTGGGCACTAGCAACTTTTTTCTAAATTGAAATGGGTGTCATGCAACACCTCGTTTTAAAGGCCCTCTAATTCTGTTTTTAATGCTACTTTGTTGTTTAAAATCGGCCAAGCCGTTCGAGACTAACAAGCCAATGCCATTTTTATGCTAAAAAGTAGTTAAAGTGACACCCTTTTACCCAAAATTTACTTGACCTCGATATCTTGCCTCATTCAAAAGATATAAGGGGGGAAGACTTTTAATATCCTCACTGTATATTTAAGTTAACACATTCTAAACTTAATATTTTACCAGTTATTTTAAAGTGTAAATTTTATTGTACGATCAGTAAGACGAAAAATTTATTGTGTTTAAAATCCGGAGTTGCATTCTTTTTTCTTTTCTTACAGACTATCGAATTTTTCGAAATATTTGAAATGAAATACTTTGATAAAAGTCTTTCTAAATTACCCAGTAGCCTTTCTTTGAAATGATACGAAGTCGATAGTGGGTTAAATAAGCATAGGAAATCTAGACTTTTTATACAGATGTTTTGTCCATTAAGTAGTAGTCCTTAGTTAAAACGCCAAGAGGCAGTAACTTAATACTAAAGAGGTACTAAATTCTGAACACCTTAAAATCTGAATATGTTTCTTGAAATGCAAAAATTTGCATTTTTCCATGTGTATCAATATGCTAAAAGGTTTTTTTTTGAGAGATATAATACTTTTAAAGCATTTAATTTTTTCATTTTGTTTATTTTTAGTTTTATGCATGTTTTTTTTCCCTTAAAATCAATTTTTTGTTAATGTCCAATTCCGGCACTTTTAGGTAAAAATTTGTGATTTTAATAATATATGTCTTGGATGTTTATTGTATTTTTTATTTTGGTAATTCCAAAATTTGGCTTATGTATGCTCCACTGATAGATTTTTTGTCTTGTCACATAATACTGATGATGGTTTTATACCAAAGGCGCTATGCTAGAATTTTGAAGAATAATATTTTTCACGGAATGTAGAAGTTTATTATTTTTTTACATTTTTACCTGTACACATTTGTAACTAATTTTCATTTTCTTTTTAGACTACCCAATCTTTTGCTGGATAGTTAAATCACTTCCGCATCCAAGAAACCTTTTTTAATGAAAATTCCTACTATATAAGATTTACAATTAAAAATGTTATTGTGTCTTGTAGTCCAAGAAAAGCGTATATCAGCGTACCTGATATAGCGCTGTATAAAACTTTATTCATAACTTTGTACTGATCTAACAAACTTAGCAATTCTTTGGTATATTTTTTATACACGTCGTGCCACTTTACCTTCATGGGCAATTTTTCTCCACGCGTGGAAAGGAATGTTTATATTAATAGTCGGTATCGGGTGGAATGCACCCATAGAATATTGTTTTTAGTTTTTTGCATTTTTTTAAACCTAACCACTGTAACGTTGTAATTTTAATTTATAAACACTTTTAATTTAAAAATATGCAAAAACTTTTCGTTTAAAGTGTATTATTTTGCATTTAACACTTACCTTCAGGCGTATTTCTACAGACTGCAAAACGTTCGAAGTCGTAGCCTAGTAGTTTTTTATCTAATAACTGATGAGCCCTACCCTAAACATTTACCAAAAGCTAATGTCTCAAAAAACAGTTTGGTATACATATTTGTTTTTACAAAAAAAGTTGTTGTCAGTTTCGAAAGCAAATCCACCATCTGTATTTTTTTTTATCGTGAATATAATCAAATTTTATACAGTCCTAATTTTTGCAAAATTATTTATATTTTTATAAAAGTTATAGTCAGTTAAAATTTTATCACTTATCTACATTTACTAATAAACATTTTGATCAAATGAAAAATACAAATAGAGGATTCGCTTTTTAAACTTAGATTTTCTCTGGAAGGGGAGAGGACTAATTTTTTTTTATTTTTTTGTCAAATCTCAAAAACTTTTTTCTAAAGTGATCGTTTTGAGGCCAACGGCTTTTGCTATTTATTTGGTGTGGTGTGGGTCCCACGTCTTTGTTTTTGACAAAATAATTGGAAATCTTAGCTACGCTTTTGCTCAAAATAAAATTTTATTATTAACTACATTTAAGCAGTCAGTAAATGTATTTTTTCTTTTTTAATCGCTATCTGCTAGTGTTCAAGAATTTAAGACATTGAATTTAAATTGAAGGAATCGAGCTGGCACAATGACGTGTATACTTAGCTTATGGAATCTACATATCGTCGTCTTGGTAAAAAAGTACCTAACTCCACTTTTATACAGATATAAGATTCTAAACCCATTTGTTTAAGAGTAGGTTAAGCTAATTGTAATAAAATTTCTATAGGTGTTCAATGCGTCCAGAGTTGGGTCGAATACTGAAAATCGAATACCGCAAAAAAGTATTCGAGTACCGAATATTTGAATACTTGGAAGAAAAAAGTATTCGAATACTCGGTATTTACGAACACCTGGTATTGTATTCTGAATACTGGAAAACCGATGATTAAAAAAGCCCTCACCTCATTTTTCCCTACTTTTGTTCCCTTGGTATTCTACTTGTGACAATTTTGGTGTATTCGAATACTGCTTATACATTCCGATATTCGAATACTGGAACGCCGGTATTTGAATACTTAAAAAGTATTTGTCAAATACTTCAAAAGTATTCGAATACGACCCAACTCTGTATGCATGTAACACTTAAAAACCCTCGAAGGCAATATGCCCAATGGATACAATTATGTGGGAGAATGCCTATCTCCAATAAAAAACAATATATTAGTTCATTCTACCATTAAATAATACAGTAGTATTCCTAAAATTACCAACATATTACATTTCAGTAAAAGTCAAGTGAATAAAGCTAAGCAAATGCTTTTTCGTAAATTAATAAAAGCGAAAACATACATTGCCTGTAACACAAAAAAAGCAAGTACCATAGTATTAACTTTTGCTTAAGTTTATTCACTTGGCCAATAATTTTTAGTAAGCATTCGATTTTTACTTTCTATTTAAAATGTGTACCTAAAACGGAGTTAAGCAGTTTTCCTTACTAAGGGAAGATATTATGTATCTACATAAACGTATTTTTGTTTGTTAAGCTTTCTTGTGACAATAGCCATTATTTTTTGTATATAAAGTAAATAGTTTAACAGAATTTAAATTAAACAAAATTATCTCTATTTTTATATTAAACAGATAGGTACTTGCAACATTTTAAAACTCTTTTTTATTTTATTTTAAAGTTGCAAGTCTACTCTTTAGTTTTTACGAATGTAAGTGTATTTTAAGAGAAGCGAAACTTTACATTAATACTTTAAATTTATTATAAATTTAACAAAATTTTATTTTCTAAAAGTATCAATAAAAATTTAAAAATGAACGCCTAAGTGGGCTAAGTTTTTTGTATCACTAATAGCACAGACGACCTGGGGTCATTCTGGGGGATCCAGGTGGATATACACGTCGTGCCAGCTCGACGCTATCAACCGAGTTTCAGTGTGCAGGACACTGACCGATAGAGATGTAGACAGGAAACTCATAAATTAATATGTTTCATAGAATGGTGCGTCGATCTTGCATTAGACCGCCTTTTTTCACACATTCACCCATTGTAATTTTAATCTGCTGCGACGTATGCGTATATGCCAACTGTCTTTGCCGCGTTGAACACCGTTCAAAATAGTGAGTTAAAAATTTTCTAACCCGGCACCTACAGTGGTACTTTGTAGTACAGTGGTACTTTCTTTGGCTTTATTAAAACCTTTTGGACATAGATAGAAAAAGTTAAGTAAAGGAGATATAAAAACAAGTATATATAGTACAAATAGTAATATTTTAATCATTTGACTGTTTTCAGATGTAAAAACCGTTATACTCTAAAAAATAAATAAAACAACATCAAAACAAATTTTAAATAAACAGATAGAGGTGCAACATTATTATATTTATAATTGCAACTTATCAGTCCAAAGTTTCTATCCCTAATAACTGCTGAGTAAATAGATCCTTTTTCCAGGGCAATAAGAGTTAAGAAGAAAATTATAAACTGTTTTTGATTAGACCGAAAAATTATATAAAATAAATGATGGTGTGTTTTAATTAATGCATTTTAGAATAATCTTATTCTATAATTTTAGAAATTCTTGTTGTTCTTTTTAAATAAAAACTCTTTCTCAAATTAATTGGTGTTTTCTGTAATGTCTTATTTAAAAATAATTATTTTCACCTTACCTTGTACTAATTTTTGTACATATGCAATGTACAAAACAACCCTAGAAATCTTATAGTCATCAACAGTACCCTCTGGTGTCATATTTAAAAACCTAATTTAAAACAAAAACAAGCCCGTTTTTTAAAACATGTCGATTACACACCTTCCTCTAGGTCACCATA